>PVIC010005076.1:46185-59582 GCA_004025085.1 Thryonomys swinderianus
AAAAAAAAAAAAAAAAAAAAAAAAAAAAAAAAAAAAAAAAAAAAAAAAAAAAAAAAAAAAAAAAAAAAAAAAAAAAAAAAAAAAAAAAAAAAAAAAAAAAAAAAAAAAAAAAAAAAAAAAAAAAAAAAAAAAAAAAAAAAAATGGAACTAAGAATTGGTGACTGAAAGGCTAGCGAGGAAAAAGCCAAGCATTTAAGACTAAGACAATAGAAGAGCTTCCCTTAGAACATTACACAAACCAGCAGGGCTGCTTTGCAGCCTCAAAGTTGCAACATTTGTCACAAGACTTCAAAATATGTTTATTACATGTGAAGTTGGAAAAATGCTAAGAAATAGTTGGCAGAAAATGCTTTGAGATAGCTCAAAAACAATCAGTGAATAATTAACACAGTACTTGGGCATGTAGGACCATCACAGTAATCCTGTGCCCATCTGCACGAAAAATATTTCATGTTTCATGTTTTATTAAATCTCTATTGGGAGCAAACAGTAAGTTATCCTCTTTTCTTCTATCCCTTGAATTAATATCTGGAGAATTGAGACAATCCAATGTCGTATACAGTGCCCATCAATTTCTCCAAAAACCCATACAAAAATATCCATGAAAATAAAGTTGCTCTGCTGGCACATTTACTTCTGTCACTTTTCTGTCTTTCCCTTAAAGAATGAAATATTTTTACTTAACAGCAGAAACAAGCAAAAAGGAAAATATCACATTAGTAGTGTTTGAATGTCAAAGATGTACATATGTTTTGGACATATTTACACACTTTTGATTCGATAGTAATATATTCAAGGAAATGTATTATTTTGATATTAAATAATTTCACAGTAAATGTTTGCCATACCTATTTAGCCTAGAAACCTGGAGAATAAATCATAATACAAGTTTAGCATAAGATCATGCAGCAATTTCCTTCACAAGCTTACAAAATTGTTGTAACTTTTATTACTATGTGTGCACTTCACATCAAAATGATAACTGTGGAAGTCAATTATGGATAGACAGATGACTTTAGATAGGATTACTAAAATACATTTTATAATATCCAAGTGGTATTCTTAAATCTGTGTTCTCTAGAAACCAAGAAAATGGGTTGAGAAATACTGAATTGACATAAACTAATCAATTTCTGTCAGAAAACACAATCACAAATGTATACAGAGCTATGACCATGATGCAGCTGTAATTTGTTTCCTAGAAGTATCTTCACCAAGCACATGGGCCTAGGTGTTTTCAGAAAATGGTGTGTTTTCTAATAATAACCTTTCTATTCATTGTTTAAGTTGTCCTTCCCTCACCTTTAGAGTGGCCTAAAAACTGTTCTGCCTATCAAAACTCAAATTATTCTTCCTTGAAATTTGCAAGTTCTTAAACACATAGATTTGCAATTTGCAGAAGAGGACCAGGTATATTTATGTAGGTTTTATTTTTTACTTTCCTCTAGTAGACTCTGTAAGATGCCTGCTACATGGTCCTCATCCCCAAGAATTTTTTTCTCTATTCATCTGTTTGGACTTGGGGGTTTATCTTTCCTCCATCCAATGTGTAGTTACTCATTGGTGCATTAGCCCAAAGGAATTATATCCTGCTCTGGATTTCAGAAGCATGCATAACTCTCTACTTGAATCTGAGCTAAAATGAACTTCTGCACTGGTGAGAAATATGAACACTTTGTTCTGTCCTAGACAAACCATTGAGCATTCTCCTTACTTGCTGCACTTTGGTTTTGTGTTTAATAAAATTGTGCACAGAATGTTACAGATTCCAGTAGCTCTTCACATTGGTGAAAGTTCTGTTTTTTCACCTTCACAAATTATTTTGGACACAAGACAGTGGTAGGTCTTGAGAATATCATGTATTAAAGATCAAGTACATATTTAAAATTTTAGAGAGTAGTCTTATGTCACTATATTTGTATAAAATCACATAAATAAAGGGTGTTAATAAATTGAATTACACTTTATAATGTGTTCTCTGTTAGTCTCCAGAGTAAGAACTTTTATAGCCTCATCTGTGTTTTTCAAAAGGATCTTCATAAAACAGCAAATAACAGCTGCCTGTACTTGCAGCTGCAAGACAAAAATATTTTGAGACAGTTTCTATTTGGATTCCTGCAGGTGAAGTTTAACAGAACCCAGTCTAGCCAACAGGCTGAAACCTTCAAAAATGTGTTGCTGTCCTCATTATTTTAGTTCTAGTCCAGTCGAACTTCATGTTGCCACCTTCTTCAGACGCAGTTTTAGAGAACTTCACCCCATGTCATTCTTTTTGTACTTAGTAGCAGGGAACCCTTAGGTGAAAAGTTTTGGTCTCTGAATGCTGCCTAATCCGAGATTCAGTTTCACCTCTGATATTCAGCTGTGGAATCTCTGGAAATCTAACCTTAACTTTTCTTTATGTATTTACTCTGAAATAGCAGTTACTGAACATTGCTAGGGCTGGGGATTTAGCTCAAGTGGTACCGCGCCAACCTTGGATGCACAGAGGGCCCGAGTTTGATCCCTGGTACTGCAAAAAAAAAAAAAAAAAAAAAAAATTGTGAATCAGGTGCTTGGCTTCTAAGAATTAAATATGATAATGAAGTACAAGGAACAGAATATAGTGAATGTAGACTATAAATATAATTTTGATTTTCTTCACTTTTATGCTAATTTATGATAAATCACTTTAAAGCAACTCATTTACAGTTTTACATAAAAGCAAATGGTTCCATGCATATGTATTCATATACATATGATATTCACCATATATCATCATTATATTATATACATGTAATGAATATATATGTCTGTGTACAGTGTATGCATAGATTTAATATATATACACTGTTTTCTTCTTTTTGCAGGGAGTGCTTGAGATTGAACCACTTAAAGGTTCTCTAACACTGAGCCACATCCTGAGCCACTTTTATTTTTTTATTTTGAAATAAGGCGTCACAAAATTGCCCACATGACTCGAGGATGCTTCCTGTTTCAGCCTTCCTCAGTGCTAGGATTACAGGTGTGCACTACCCTGCCTGGCAACTCTATGTCATTTATGCAGTGTAAATAGTTGTATCATAACAAACATTTATAATTTAACACACACATCTATACATATATACATATGTATGTATTTATGAGTTACATTAAATTCCAACCTCTTTATTGATTTTTAGGTAATTTATACAGGAGAAGAAAGAGTGCTTCAAAACAGGTATTTAAATTGACTAAGTAAGAAACAATAACATATGGTCATTTTATACTCATCCACTTTTCAAATGGCTTGTGATGTAGTGTATCCCAGTTAGACTATTGAGATTTGTGTTAAAATATCTTATTAATAAGTCTTTTGAATGTATGTACAGTTAAAATTTGTTTAGGGTTCAATCATTGCTGTTTAATTTTTCCACTAAATTTTTGTATTTTATTTTGTGTCATCATCTGACAAAAATAATGACTGGAAATTTGACATAAACATAGAAAAATACAGTAATCACTACTGAATATTACACTTCCAAGATGAAAAACTTAATTTCTGGTTGAAAAAAAATCATTTATTTTCAGCACATCATCATTGTGTGTATGAATTTTACAATTAGATTCCTAGTATTTGTGTCATGAAATGAAAATTGAAAATCTTGTCACATAAAGATGACTGTACATTAGTAATAAAATGTTCATGAGGAGTTTTCTATATTGTACTCCATCTTTTAATTTTTTATTTTGGTGTGTATAGATTGTGATTATTTTATTGTGTATAGATTATTTTATTGTGTATAGATTTAATGGCCATGTGTTTCCTCTGTGCAATTGTGATAGTGGGTCATGGTGAGTTTCTGTCATCCTTATCATACTCCCTAGCTCAGCACTTACAATGCTCTGTTTTCCCTGCATCGCTGGGCAGAGAGATGAGCACCTTTCAGGAACGTTGATTTGAACGATGTGAAGTGACTTCACTTATGTGCTGTGTGTGTGTTATCTGTGTGCTATATAGATAACTGTGTTAGATTTGTGATTTTCCTATGGCAATGTGTAAATATATGATACCTTCTAATATATAGTGGACCTACTTAATAGTAATCTAATGACATTTAATATTATGTATCACCAACTAATTATAAATCTTTGTACATTATGTTACTATATATCTTCTATATATTACATTGTAATTGTATTGCACTTAGGTGTCAGTAATATCAGTGCTCTCGCAATGTGATGTAAATCTTCATTATTTTTTCATTCCTGAGACAAAATATCTGACACCCAAAGTTAAAGTAGGAAAGGTTTATTTGGCTCACCATTTGTAGAGGTTTCTGTTCACGCTTGGCTGGTCCCAAGGCAGGGCGGTGTGACAGAGGGGATGCAGCCCATGGTGGGCAGGACAGGCAGAAGGCCACAGATAAGTGACCGAAACCACACTAGCCCCTCATTGTGCCCCTTATATTTTATCCAACTGGGGCTGGACACCCTTAATCCTGTCCAGAACTGCATCAAAGCTCTGAGTGATGGATCTAGTAACCACACACACTGAACCCCAGTGTCATACACTCTAGATCCAGCAATCTTTGAAAAAGTACCGCTTGTGACAGCATGAGGCTTTGGGAGTCATCTAGACACAAGCCACACCAGCATACTAACCGTGTGTGTGCACATTGTTGTGATTTATGCCATTGTCACTGTTTTCATTGTTACAGTAAGTACAGATATACACGTTAAGATTCACCAGAACAGCAAGAGAGCTTGAGGTACACCTAATGTATAATTGATATCATACTAATGAAAGGCTGCTGCAAACAAATTTTGGACTAGTGTAGGTTGAGCAATATAGTAGTTCTTTTTAATAGACACAAAATCAGACTCTCAAGACAGTGTTACATGACATTTCTTTTGTCCTTTCAAAAGTAATTTTAAGTCAGTGTGTAATTTACATAACAGTACTATCGGAGGAATTTGTATCACATTAGTTGGCTCTGGGTACATTTATTCACGATCAGTGAGTTTAACCTGGTTGAACATCGCGTTGTTCTCTTTCAGCTCTAACCAGTGTGCTGCATTTTAATTCTGAAACTAACCCCGCCGTTAGGGTGAAGCCACCGCATCAAAGGCTCTGTCATCTCCGACACGTGCTCACTTCAGACACACAGGATTCCCCATCTGCCTGCACTTCTCATGGGCTAGATGCAAAGTCAGGGCTTCCCGTGACTTTTCCACGTTCAATAATTCACTTAAGTTGTATACAGAATTTCGAGGAAAACTAAATTTTAGATTTATTACAAAAGAGGCAACTTGGGAAGAGCTAATGAAAAAACAGCTAGTGTGAGATCTGGGCTGATTCCAAACGTGGTGTTCTCGGGATCTTCCCCGAAGCGCTCATCCTCCTGGCGCGTCACTGTGCTCCGCCCCCGGGAAGCCCTCCGCGCTCGAGACCGGAAAGCTTTGTTGTGCGTTACTCTACCAGCGTGGCTAAGTAAGCTATTTGTCACATGAGTGAATTCGATCTTCTCTCTCGTTTCCTCTAAAGGCTGGTTGGCACTCTTATCTGTGGAATCACATTGTCAGTCTTCCGGGCATGGCCATTCCCCATCCGGAAGCTGTTCAAGCTTCTACCATGAGTTACTTTACTAGCCAAATGCTCTGCTGTGATCCAAGCAGCACATATATGACTCAAGGAATTCCAGGATCCAGGTTTTTCACCCCAGGAACCAGGGACAAAGGCAGCTCTTTCCCTACACAGTGGTCATCACCTGTGCCGTCCTGGGACTCATGTCTGTGCCTAGAAACGTGCTGTGCCCCACCATGGAGATGGGATAATGTCACTTATATGAGAATACACAATATGTTACTTCTAATTTATTTCCTGATTACTCATTATATCTCTCAACAATGGTGAACATTTGGAGAAAAGGTTTTTATCACTAGTTTCTTACTGTTTTTCCTACTGAATCATTTGACTATAATTTTAGAGACAATTATAGCAATGTACAAATTCAAATGATCTTTATGCCACTTTAAGAAAACTGTTACACATGTGTATAGTTGCAAAAACAAATTCAAAGAATGAGTCACTTTATCCAAATGTTCATCTGTAACACACTTGAAATTTAATTATATTTTCACAAAATTAATTCCAAGATATGCCTGTAGATTCATTTCATGGAATTAATGACAATTTGATGTGTAAGTTTAAAATAACATTATTTTTATGAAACAGAAAAAAATTAAAATGGGACATGAGCCTTAAAAATATACATAAAACATAAAAATGATGTTTGCTGATTCACCAGTTTGTAAATTTTCATGAGCAGTTGTGCATAAAACTTTGTGTAAATACCAGTTTAGCAAATTACTGGCATAAAATACCACAATTTGCATAGAACTGTGTGCTTTTCTTGGAACTGGAATAGATTTAGGTCAGCAGGAAATTCTGTTTAAAGGTCCTCTCCAGTTTCTATATTTTTCTTTCCTCACATTTATTTAAAAATTCCATATGTTGCATTATTTCATGTCCCACTGTTACATTTGGTACATGCACACCTATATATACCTAAAGGTTGCAACCTCAAAAAGAAAGGTTAGTTCTTGGTAATGATTAGCATCTACTGAGCTACAAAGACCTGTGAAAAGACAACTCACATATGACCCAAAACCTTAGGTACAAATTAGTTGTTATGTCTAAGCATGGCCCGTATCAACAGTGATATGAAATATATCTTTTATTGGCAAAGAAACCAGGTTGACACTTAAGTCTGTCAAAAAAAATTTCAGGAATAGTACTTCAATTTTGTCTCTTAGAAAAAATTTGGCAGTTTCTGGGAGGAAATTAAACTAATTAATTAAACTAAATTAAACAATAGATAAAGAAATCCCAACTGCGTACTTGGTCCTTGTGCCTAAAATAATGAAGTGTCTAATTAGCATATCCCTTCATTCCCCTATATGAGTAGTAATGCTGATGCAAAAAAGGATGTTCACATAATCTTGCATTTCTGGCCTTGATGTGTGGTATTGAATTAATGGTGTCAGGGATACAGACTAAGAAGTAAACTCATCAATTCCCCTGAAGAAACTTACTCCCCAGTTAAAATAAAGATAAATGCGTTGCTTTCAGTGGTGACAGCCGAAATAGAGGTCAGTGATTACCTGTAGGAGGAGCATGATTGAAGCACTTCAAAGGCAGTTTGCTGAAAGGGAAGAGACCCCAGAGGGATACAGGAAGCTGGAACGGAGATTAAAAGCTCTGTTATTGTCAAGAGGTGCAGCTGCTCTGGCTGCTTCCTTTCTTCACTAAGCTCAAGGTTTTCAGATAATCAACATTCTTCCCTCTGGAAGACATTTCGCTCTGGAAAATGATGTTTGAAGGGATTGGTGTATTTCTTACACAAACTCCATTCTCAAAGTGCAACACATGTATATGTATAGCCACACAGAGTGTGTAAAATACATATGCCCGAACCCAGTGTATACTCCACAAGCCCATATTTTTGTTCGGTTTGGTTTTCATTGCTTAGGATATTTTTTTGTTGCTTCCTTGAGATCATTGATGTGAAGTACTGTGCTTTTCCTTTGTTGTGCCGTGTGTTGCTTCCTATGACATCCGGGTCCTACACATTAATGCACCTAAGTTTTTTTTTTTTTTGAGACAGGGTCTCACTTTGTAGTTCAGGCTGGCTCTGAGCTCACTACGTAGCCTAGGCAAGCTTCAAACTCAGCAATCCTCCTGTCTCTGCCTCCCGAGGGCTGGGATTATAGGCGTGAGCCACCACGCCCGGCTACACCTAAGTATTTTTAACAGGATTTGTGTATGTTGTTGTAGATAAGATGTAATACTGTTAACTTTTCTGTTTGTTTCTGTTTGTTTGCTGAGTTATCAGGAACAGTTCTAATAACATAGATTAATCATTGCAGACTAATAAGGAATTACTATTACTATTATTACTATTATTATTATTATTATTACTATTTTCTAGCTAAACTAAGGTCAGAGAAATTGAAGTAATATAAAAACTTCAATTACAGTAAAAGGTTGGAGTATACTAAGACTTTTATGTTCCACCCACACTCATTTGTTTTTGCTCTTCATTATTAAGGTGCGACCAGACTGGGTTCTGATGACCCCAAGTTTCTCTTGGCTCTGTATTCCTGGATTAGACCAAGCAGCACAGGAAAACTAATAATGATTTTTGGAATCACTTCTTGTATGCAGGGAGTCTCAGTCAAAAAGCCAGCATCCAGATAAACTCCGTTAAACTGCAGGGGGCACCAAATACAGTTAAAAAAAAAAAAGTGGCTGTAGCTACCTAGTGTCCCAGGTTGCTCTTGGCTGGACACACTGAGCCTTACCATTTTTATAAGCCTGTACTTTACAGTACTGTGCTGTGATTTTTTTTTTAGAATTCAATTTATTTTGGTATAGAGGAACATTTAATTTTATAGATGATGACTTAAGGAAAGTTGTAAAGTTGGGCTTATGGAAACAGCGTTGGAGATCTGCCTGAAAAGCCACTGGTGCAAAATGTAGAGAATTACTGAATTATCGTTGAAATATGCCAGCAAAGAGATAAAGCTAGTAGCTTACTTGTAAGATCACTTTTTCTAGTTTGATCAGATGGTAGTAAGAAACTACTGTCATTAATTAAATCGAGCCAAAATTTATGTTTCAAAAACTTCTTGATTATTGTTATTGGATTAAAATTCAGAACCACTGTAAATTTAAAGAAAGCATGACACCCTAACTTTTATTCAGATACTTTAAGAAAAGTATTGTGTATTGATTGCATTTGTTCTTTAGATATAAGTAATACAAAATTACTGAGTCCATACCACTGTCCTAAGTCATTTTTTAGTAGTTTTATTTAGTTCTTCTAACAACCTTATTAGTTTGAAAAACTATAGGACCATCAAACCACGCCCAAGATTGATACTTTACTAGAAAGACTCGTATGATAGGAAAAGATGCCTGGTTTCTGGTTGCTGTTCATTACATGGACATGATAGAGGCCAGAATCGGGCGGGGCAACGGCACAATGTGCCAGCTCCAGGGGCAGCTGTCACTGTGACAGTGGCTCTTCCCTGTGTGGTCGCCAGACAGCAAGTGTGTAGACAGCATTGCAAGACAGTGTGGACTGGAATTCCAACTGGGATGGGCACACAGGACTTTTATCTGCTGAGTTTATCTAGGCATTTGCCGTGCTTCTAACTGCCCTTAACCCCATAGACTTCAGCCCGTTTTCATAGCAAAACAGATGTTTGCCACAATTGATATGATATAGTTTGATCAGACCTGTGCACTGTGTGATGTCGGGCATAAAAAGACTGATGCTCACTGGAATACAGTGGGGGCCAAGACTGGAGAATACCAGAGCGATTTCATCAGGCAGCGTGTTTCAAGGACTATAATATTAGTTCCTACGAGCCTATTGAATTATGTCTTTGCCATGTGCAAAGTTCACACAGCCTAGACCTAATGACATGTTTAACTTTTCAGACCACATGTTTGGCCTATTCCTTATTAAAGTAAAATAATTGGCCTATTCCTTATTAAAGTAAAATAATTATATTCTTCTATCAGTTACTTTCAGCATATAATTTATGTTTTAATCAGAGAAGGTCAGAACTCCATATGTGTTTGATCTGCCTTCCACAAAATGACTCTGTGTGCTATGCCAGATACTGTTACAGATGGCAGTCATTAATATTGGCAGTGGGTTGGATATCCTGGTTTCCCCATCAGTTGAAGACAAAGCTGGTTCCTCCGACTTGATCACAGGCTTGTTTTGAGATGATCAGTACAATCTAAACTAGATATACTTCAATCTGACTTTTGCCTTAGCACATCTGTCTTGTCTACGGCAGTATGGATTTGTTTATAGTGCATTCTACTTTATTCTTACCACTCTAATAACTTTACATCTACCCAATAAGATCATATATATATACATATATACACATACATACATAAAGCTTCCTATCTGGTCTATGATACTTACAGGTTCTGCTAAGTATTTGGTAAAGAAGTTTAGAGTTACACAGTGTTCAGCCTCCTGAGAGTTATATACCACTGTATTGTCTGAGGGCAGACTGGAGAATAACTTCTGGAGATAGAAAATAATAGCCTTGGTGGTAGACAGAAACAGAATAATAAGAGTAAAAACAATATAGTACTTTTCTACATTTCTACTCAGTAAGAGTTAATTCAGTTCGTGGTCCTAGTGTGCGAACACTGTTACACATTGATTCTGCTAGGTGATCCATCTGTATGAAGCATCTCTTCCTAAAAGTTTCTTCAGTGCAGTAGACTTTTTCTGATGGTCCAGGTGTTCAGACTCGCCTTCCATTTGCTAAAGATGAACCGATCAATGGAAGTCCGTTTAAATTTGAAACATACACTGTGCAAAAAGGATAAAGTAACATAAAGTGAGAATACAGGCAGTAGGCTAGGAGAAAGTATTTGGAAAAGATGCACCTTATAAACTACTGTTTTCTAGGGTATAATTAAGAATACTTATAATTCAATGAAAATTTAAAAAAAACAGATTAATAAATAGTTAAGAAGGGCAGCTCAGGCAGTGCGGCCCTTGCTTGTCAAGAGGAAGAGCTTGACTATGATGGCTTCTCCCAAGCCAGGAGAGATCGCCTCAGTCCCCTGACTGATGAGAGAGCCTGGGCTCTCACCAGAGGAGACCTGGGGGCAGTGACTGGGGCTATGAAAAGGGATCCGATGTTGTGAGTCATTGGGAGAATTTCCGCTTAAAACAACAGTGAAATAACACTTGGTATTTATCTAGAATGGTAAAAATTTCTAAAAAATATGGTCAACAAATTCTGGCAAGAATCTGCAATCACAGGGATTCTTATTTATTATTCCTGGGGATACAAAATAGGATAACCACTTTGGAAGGCAGTTTATTATTTTGATACTCTAGACACAACTAAACATATTCTTACCATATTTTTAATGGAATTCATTATTGGTATAATTTATATACATCTCACAATCACACATAACATTGGGAAATTTGTACCAATATATGACACAAGTTAATTCTCATTTTTTACCCATATCCCTACCCACACCTCCCCACCCTCTATATACATGGTCTTTTATTTTCTTTCAGATTCATATTTATTCCTTCCCCTCATTACATTCCCTCAGCAAATTTCCTTTGGAGATTTCCCATATTTTTTTAAAATCCCCAAAATCACCTGTTGACATTTAGCAAAGTTAGTTCAAAACTTACGGTCAAACAAAAATAAAGATTTTTATCCACTGTGATTTTCAAAACCTAGGACCAATCAAGATTATATTCACTTGGCACGTGGTTAAATACCTTGTGGCTCTTCTAGAGCTTTAAATATGTTTATCATTGAAAAGAAAAGTGTTATCAAGTAATGAAAATTAGAGTGAAATGTAAATGGACATTAGTTAGTGATAGAAGCAAACCTGAAGGGACTATGTACTGTATAATTGAAACTTTATTGCATTCTGGAAAAGTAAAACTGTGGAAACAATAAAAGTAAAACAGAGATTTTTTTTTTTATTGGGTTTGAGAGAAAGATGAATAGTTGAAGAACAAGGGGATTTGGGGGCAGTGAAACTACTCAATATAAGACTTTAATGGTAGAACTGTATCACTGGATATTGATTAAAATCTATAGAGGACCAAGAGTTGTCCACAATATGAACTGTGGATTTTGAATAAGGACGATCTGCCAATGTGACAAACTACTTTTAACAAATACATGATTGTGGTGTGGGATGTGGGTGTTGTGAATTTGTGGATGTGTCAGAAGGCACAGACCTCCCCTCAGCCCCGCTCAATTTTTCTATGATTCTGGTCTTACTGTGCACATTAAATTTATTTAATTAAAACTTTTAAGAGATGAGTTATAACCTTCTGCTTTTCATTTTGAAGGCACTTAAAATCTCATTTCAGTTTTTTTTAATTTTATATTCTAATAGAGCACATGGCCAACTAGACAAGGGTGTGGTGATACATTTATAATGTGGCATTTGCAGGTACTGGAATGATTAAAAACCATGCATTTAACACTGGCTGAGGAACCCTGTTTGGAAATGGTCACGGGATCCTTACTATTTACACAAAGCTTTAAACTGTGGGTTCATGAACACTTACAGCCTGTTTTCTTAAGGAAATATTGCCAGTTACAAATGCTTGAAGCATCAGGCTTAGTAAAAGATAAAATTTATGAAATTTGGAAGAAAACTGTGGGAAAAAAAAAGGACCCATGAACACTAATATATCCCAGTCATTGGTAGTGGGGGACCCTGCATGGATAATGTCATTTGATCTTTTGATTGCCCTTATTTATCAGGGCACTTTCTGTCTTGTTCGGGCATCGAGGAAACCTAGATACACAGAGACCGAATCTAATGTTCACATCATACATAGAGGAAGCGCTAGTTAAGTGTGAAATGATCCGAGCGCTTGAGCAAGAGCTGCGGATTTTCCGTCTCCCACCTTGCCTCGTCCTGCCTCCCCAGCCTCCTGTGACCGCTGCTGACGCGAACCGCAGGGCTGTGTGTGTGCAAGAATTTGACCCCCACGCCTTTGAGATCGGTCACTGTCTGAGCAGACTGAGGGGCAAATGGAAACAAGACAAAGCCAGGGCTGTCTCAGAGGGTAGTTTCTACAGCAGCCAGCAGTTCATTGAGTCAAAACATCATGTGTGATTTGACCTTAGAGCACTAACGTAAGTAGGCTGAATGATTTGTTGTAAGAAATAATACTTTTTTTCTTTGTGTTTATAAAGAAGTTAAAGGAATTACTTTAACTGATACAGAAAGATGGTTTATAATCTGTATTTTCAGATTTCAAGAACTTCCATTCCTGCACCTCTAAGAAACCTAATCATTGTAAGAAAATCAATGAATATTTCTTTATTCTCCCAGTATCGATAAATCAGCTTAGCACACTTAGAATGGAGGTGCTGTGTATTAAGATTTTTCAACCAATATATATATATAGGTTTTTTTCTCACTGTTGTGCCCTATTTAAACTTTTTTTTTAGCAATCTTGCATTTGTTTCCACTTGTTTTCTGACAGAATAGTGACAAATCATCAGTTTGGTAAATTAGGAGGAAAATACAACAGATTACTATATGTCACAGCCTCAGGCTAAAATCTCATATATACTCATATATATATATGAAAGAAGTTATATTTCTTTATATCTCATAATTTTTATTAATAAAATAACTTCTTGATACAACTTTGTGATGTTGATTTATTATAATTTTAATCTTGTCTTTTTAAAAGTTTATTTCATTGTAGTCATATTCTATCTATGGGTGTGGAAAGTTTTCCTTTAAGAAGACACATTCAAATATTCCTCTTTTTATACACTGTGTTTGTACAGTGCATATTCCACAGTTTTAGTCACATAAGTAATCA
>PVIC010005077.1:0-59350 GCA_004025085.1 Thryonomys swinderianus
GGACTTCACTATAATCTCATCTTGGGCTAGCACACAGGTGTGATAACCTGGCTCCTGTCTCTTGGCTGTTCATGGGTGGGACCATCACGGTAGGAAGAGACAGCCCGATCCTGTGAGTGGGTTGCTATGTTCGTTTTGTTTTCAGAAAGGGTCTTGCTATGTAGTTCAGGCCGAACCTGAAGTCACTATGGAGCCCAGGCTGGCCCTGAGCTCTCAGTGATCCTGCTGCCTCAGCCTCCCAAGTGCTGGGAATATAGACCTGAGCCATCTCGCCTCGCCAGGGTTAATATGTTCTGGAAGGAATTTTATCTGTAGTAAGACAGGTGGCACTATCTCTTGTAAAACAGAAGTTAAAAGTGACTGTGGCCGGGCGTGGTGGCTCAAGCCTGTCATCCCAGCACTCGGGAGGCAGAGGCAGGAGGATTGCTGAGTTCGAGGCTTGACTGGGCTACATAGTGAGTTCAGGGGCAGCCTGAACTACAAAGCGAGACCCTGTCTCAAAAAAACACCTGTGACAGGCCATCCCCAAGGTAATTCATAGTAGGGAGCAGGACTCCTGAAAATGCAAGAAAAAACACTTTCTGCCGGGTCCACAGACACCCTCTATCTTGAGGTTTAAAGACAGTTGTCTACCCACCCTGGTCCGCTTGTATAATCTGAGTTACTGAAAAGGAATGTTCTTTGTGCTGCCTTGTGATTTACTGTCTTTGTGGGTTTTGCCTTTAAAAGCTGCTGGAAATCTTCTGTCTGACCTTAAGAGCCTCTGGGGCTGGGGATTTAGCTCAGCTGGCACCGTGCCTACCTTGGAAGCACAAGGGCCCCGGTTCGGTCTCTTCAGGGCGCTAGGCCTCTCTTGATCGCCAGCTAACTAAAGGACTCCGTTTGGACTAGACGGCATGAGTTTGCGTTAGGCAGAACAGTGTGTTTTGTCCTCCGGCTCTGCCATGGACACAGGGCCCCAGCGCCACCCCGGCAGCATGAGTGCAGAGGCCGCAGCTCGCCCGCCAGGCCCAACCCAAGGGGGCTCAGGAGCGCGGGGACACAGGCTGGGAAGTGACCCCCATCAACACGGGAAGCTGACCGCGCCCCCCAGGGCCTATCCCCCAGCAAACTTTGGGTCCATTTTCACGACTAAATAAGAAGGCGGCAGGGAACTCAGCCCTCGTCCTGTGCAGAGGCGAAAGGAGAGCTCTTCCCTGAGCTCAGTGTCCCCGGAAGCGCAGGCCCTCAGAGGACTGCTGGTGGCCAGGGAAGGAGCCCTGGGATGAGCATGTAATTAACTACACAAGCTGGGCCAGGGCCACCAGGAGCCACCTGGTCTGAGGAGCTGGAGACCACGTCCACTCGAGGCCGAAAGCCCGGAGTCCGATGCAGCGACCCCAGTGCGAGTCCACACTCGAGGCTGAAGCCACGGCGGCAGCAACGGAGCCCATGTGGAGTCCTGTGAGCTACTGCTGGGCCCACTGACCACGCGCGTCATCTCCAGAGAGGCCCCCAGGATGCCCCGAGTGGGCTCTGCCCTCCCCGACCCTCTCCCAACAGTCAGGCGCCAGCCAACATCGGCCCTCACAATGGCCCCTCAGGATCCCACCCGGCCACAGTCGGGACAGGCTGCCCACCTCCGCCTCCCTTCTCTGCCCGGCCATGAAGCCCTAATGCCCCTGGGGCCAGCTGGGCCCCTTCCTGTTTCAGCAGAACCTGCAGATGCTACGAGACGACTGGAGATAACACTGTGCAGGCACTGTGCGCTGTGCAGAGGGCCCTTCCGGGCCAGTGGGCAGAGCCCACGGGGGACAGCGGGGGCAGGACGGCCTCACTGACACTCCCGGCCGGCTGTCGTCCCACCCTGCCCCTGCTGAGGCCAAGGTCAGAGGTGGCGCTGAGGATGGGAAGCGTCCGAGGGTCTGCCGTGGCCTGCTCGGCTCCTGAGCTGGGGACTCCGGAGGGGCCGCACGGGAGGAGGGGCGGGGCTCCCGCTCGGCCCAGCAGCCACCGGCCCACCCCAGCTACACTGCAGAGACACGGCGGAGGCGGGGCCCGCGCTGTGCCTGTCTGACTCCAGAGCCAGGACTCCCGCCAGGAAACACCCCACAGCACAGGGAGGCAGAGGCCAGCCCAGAGCGGGGAGCCACGCTTGGAGGAGCGGGCCTGGAGGTCTGGACCCCGCCTGCGCACGGCGAGGGCACTGCAAAGCGCTGAGTCCGCAGCACCACACTGAGGTAGCGGCTCTGCTGACGGCTGCAGGAAACCAGCGCCCACCGCACAGGCGGATGGAGATAGGAGACAGCAGATGGCACTGATAGGAGAAGCGGTCCTCACAGGGCCCCTGGCCTCCACCCGGCCCAGGAGCCACAGCCCAAGGGCTCCAAAGCCACCCCCGCCCCTGTATAGTCCCAGGACCTCACAACCTGCCCTTTACTATGTACCAGGCCCCCGAGAGCCCAGCAAGGAGGGCGACTGTCAGCCCAGCTCCGAGCTCTGCAAGATGAAGCCAGGTTACCTCATCAGGACCAGGTTACCTTCGTGCCCAGGAGGAGGACTCCTGGAGGATGGCAGAGAAACCCCTCTGCCCCCTGAAGGCCAGGAGGCAGAGATGGTGAGCAACAGAGAACAAAGCAGAGTCGCAGCCACATCAGAGCCAGGGGCTGCACCAAGCACCTTCCCTGGGCCCTGCCCATGCCGGGACTTGTGAGCCCATGCAGTGCGGGCTCTGGCCAGCGATCACCGGACACCTGCACACGTCGGAGGGACACAGCCGCCTTTGCCACACCACCCTGTGGGAACCCGAGCTGGCCCTGGAGGCGCTTCAGCAACTCTGGGTGGGATCCATCAGCACCTGCACGTGATCCTCCAGTGGGGCAGGAAGTGGTAGGAGCCTCAGAGGCCTGCAGTGTCCCAAAGCCGTCTGGTCACCCACAGGTGTGGTTCTGAGTGCCGGACACTCAGGCCTCCAGGCTGGAGCAGGACGTCTAAGTGCCCGGCATGGCACCTTTTCTGAGCTGGCCGAGGCCCAAGCTGTTCCTGCACCTGAGTCCACACAGGGAGGGGCAGACCCAGGAGGATTCGGGCATGGCTGCTGTCTGTTCTCCAACCTCGGGTCCCGTTCCTCCTCTCCCAGCCTCCTCATCCCATCTACCCAGCTGCTGGTGTCCGCCGGCTCAGCTGTGGCTGCGCCCTGGCCTTCCCCTCTGCCCCAGCATACTGGGACGGTTTCCCAGGCCTCTGAGTTCCTAGCTGGAGACCCTGCTCCTTGCAGTCACCCAGGCAGCTCAGCGCTGTGCTGGGAAGGGTGGAGGCCCTGCAGAACACGCTTTCCAAGAAGCAACAGGCCAGCTGGCAGGGCAGCCGGGGGCTCAGGCAAAGGGACCCCAAGAGCGTTCTGGGCACAGCACACGGCGAGGCTGCCGCTGCGACAGAAGATGCGCCAGCTGAGTGAAAGGCAGGCTTGGGCTCCCGGCAGAGGAGGCTGCTGGGGGGCGGTGTCGTGTATCGCAGGAAGTGCTGCCGGACACCTGTGCTCCGCACGTAGCGGCATCATGCCCTGTGGCCCTGGTGTCTCCAGGGCCCGGTCATCTTGTCCCTGAAAGGTTTCCATGTCCCAGTCTTGGCTCAATCACTGGACCACCGCCTGTCCTTCACTCCCCGCGAGGCGCACTGGCCAGGGCGTGGGCACTCGGTGTGCCAGGGTGTCAGCCTCGGGGAGGCTCGGGCCTTCGCGGCAGCACCAAGGAGTTTGCGGCAAGCAAGTGAAGAAACCGAGGCCCAACCGCACGTCAAGACCCTTTTCCAATCCTTCCTCCCCTATATGAGGCCGCCTTCCTTTCCTCTGCACACTCTCCTCAACCTACAGGGAACAGCACTCGCACAAAAGGCAAACACGAAGAGCCCACTTCTCCGCCCCTTTCCAAAATGGCCGCCTCGTCTACTGCCCTTTCCTGCGCGCAGGCGCCGGCGGTCTCTGGCGTCATCAGGGGGCGCCCGTAGTCCCCGGAGCGGCGGCGGCTGCACGTGTACCCTGGCTTGGAAACTTTAGGATCCGGCCATGGGGACCCCGCTGCGGCGCAGCCGGCGGCTGGTTGGCCTAAAGCCCGAGGCCACCGAGGTCCCGGCTTCAGCTAGCCGGGCCAGACGGGCCCTTGTGGACTTCGAGTCAGGCCCCGAAGAAGCGCGGGATCCCGGGTCTCCCGTGAGCGCGCCACAGCCCGACCCGGCGTCCCCCCGAGGGGAGCGGGCTCCAGGCCTGGAGCCGCCCCCAAGACCGCCAGAGGCGCGTCCTGAGGCGCCTCAGAGTGAGCCGTCGCCGGGGTCCCCCCCGCCACGGCGGAAGTCGGGCCCGGGCTCACCCGAGCCGGAGCCGGGCCGGCGAGCCCCGGGGCCCGAGCCCGCGCAGCCCCCTCGGGAGCCGACGCCCTCCGCAGCCGGCCCCGCCCGGGCCCAGCGAGAGCCGAGCCCGCCGGCCCCGGCCGCGGAGACCGCGACGGGCAGCTTCGGCCCGCAGAGGAGGCGTGAGCCCCCGGACCGGGCCCCGGCGCCCGCGAGGCCGCGGGAGCAGAGGGCGGAGGTGCTGCCCGCGGTCCCCAGAGGGAGGCCCAAGTCCGGGCGCGTGTGGAAGGACCGCTCCAAGAAGAGGTGAAGTGGGGGCTGCGGCCGGCGGGGCCCGCTGCAGTTAGGGCGTCGCCGCCTGACGGCCCAGGGCCCAGGGCCCGGGAGGGCGGCCTTTCCCTGCGGGCCCCGGGCCTCCGTGAGCCAGCCCTGCCCCGAGGCCGTCCAGCACCCGTCCTGCACCGTCCGGAGGCGCCGGTGAGGGAGGCAGAAGCGAGTCGCGGCTTCCCAGCGGCCGGCTCGGCCCCCGCCGGGCGGGGCGCACTCGAGCGCTCGGTGCTGCGCCCCCGCGGACGGCCCGGCAGGGCCTCTCAGCCGCGGTCGGACTCGGTGCGGTCGCGCGTCGGCGCTCTCCGCCCGGCCGAGTGGGTCCGGTGCCTCCTGTTTCGCCCCGGGAAACTGAGGCTCGGGAGACCGGGCCGCGGGCGTTCCCAGGCCTGCGCCCGGGTGCGACTGCGAGCCTTGTGTCCGGCACCGCCCGCCCCCGCCGCCGAGCTCCCTGGAGCCTCGGGCCCCGCGCCTGGGGCGAAGGAGTGAAGCGGCGCGCCCGAAGAGGGGCGAGGCGGGGCTCAGTCCACGCACCGACAGGAGGCGCCCTGGCGTGAGGGCGGGGAAGCGGGCGCTGCGCCCGGCTGGGCTCTGCGCTGGGCGCTGTGCGGGTTCGGTTGCGCCCTTAGAAGCGTGGGCAGTAGGTGCTGCCCCGCCACACACACACCCACTAAGCGGGAGAGACCGAGGCGGAGGGAACAGCTGTGGATGTGGGTCCCGTTCTCCGCACACTCCCAGCCTCTGCCGCGCGTTGGGCGGCCCCTGTATCCAGGAAGCGCTGCCGGACACTGCCCGGACAGAGCGGCACCGTGTCCCGGGGCCCTGGGGTCTCCAGGGCCCCGGCCCGGGGTGCGCGTGCTGGAGTCAGGTCAGCAGTGCGGGGAAGGGCGGAGCCGGGCTGTTGAGGGGTGCTCGGGTCGGTGCTGGCCCTCCCTGGGGACCGACAGGAGGCGCCCTGGCGTGGGCGTGGCGCGGGAAGCAGCGGGTACTGAGGATCTGCGAGGGACCGGGACATGCCACAGGCTGGACCGGTGGCTCCAGCCCAGTATTCTCGGTTTCACTTCGTTATTACTTTTTGTTACGGGGGTTTCCAGCATGCACGGGTGAGAGCAGGTTTCACGGGTCCAGGTTCCCGTCAGCTCCTGGGCCTCTGTCCCTCTCCCCCTTTTCCCGGACTCCTTTCAAGCACACCCTCGGTGCGTCACCCCTTCTGTAAGCCCTGGCAGTGCCATCTTCCAGGTCCTCTCTCTCTCCGGGGACTCTGGAGGAGACAGGTCGTGCGCTCCCTCTCTGGAAAGGGGTGGCTGCTGGAAGGGAGCCCCGGCCCAGGGGCGTCCTCGGGCGTGGGCGCAGGCAGACCCCAAGGTCACAGAGGGCCCGAAACGAGGCATCCGGCCGTGACTTCGCCTCTAAGCCGGTCTGCCCCGCGCAGGGGCTCGTACGCCTGACTTCCTGCCCAGTGACCGCGCTGCCCCCGGCGCCAGGTTCTCCCAGATGGTTCGGGACAAGCCCTTGCGCACGTCCTGGCAGCGCAAGATGGAGGAGCGGCAGGAGCGAAAGCTGACCAAGGACCTCGCCCGGCACCTGCAAGAGGAGAAGGCGCTGCGCCGGCAGGTGAGACGGTGGCTGCTGTCCCGCCAGGGTGGTGCGGTGGCGCCCAGGGCAGGCCAGCTGCTCTTGAGCTGGCTCTTCTGCCCACCACACAGGGAACCTACAGGCTCCTGCTTTGCCGCCTCTGCTGCACCCCTCTTTCCTGGGGTGCCCTCAGGCCCCAAGGGTGAGGTATCTGCTGCGTTGGTCAGTGACACCTCCCTGGGACCAGAGAGGCCAGGCTGGGCTACACAGGGACACCGCTCGGCTGGTGACCCCAGGACTCAGGACAACGGGGGCCAGAGTCACCACATCCGGCCCTGGGACAGAGCGGCAGCGTTGCCTGAGCAGCCCTGGGGACGGCGCTGCCACCGAAGGCTGAGCCTCATCTCCCTTCCTGCACGGGCTGTTCTTTTCTGGGTGGCAGTTACCTCCCGAGGATCAGAGAGGGCCCAGCCAGGCCCTGCCCATCTCCCGGGCTCGAACTCCCACTCTCGGGGGCTTGAGGGGTCTGGGGCCAGGGTGCAGGCCATGCTTCTGACCAGGCAGCGGTCATGACCCGCAGTGCCTGCCAGGCACCAGCCTGAGGGAGGCAGGGCTGGGAGGATGCCACGCCTCCCGTGAGTTTCCAGAGGGAGCCCCTGCTTCACCTACTCCCCGAGCCCCACCCTTGGGTGCGACCTGTCTGCTCACCCACTGTTTTCCTTTTTGTGGTGCTGAAGATTGATACGGGTCCTTTGCACTTAGCTACACCCATGAATCTTATTTTGTACATTAAAATCTTACCCAGGCTGGGGACTTAGCTCAGTGGTTCTGCCACCAGCCTTGCAAACACAAGGTCCCAAGTTCGATCCCCAGTAACCACACACTACAGTGCCAGGCGTGGTGGCTCACGCCTGTCATCCCAGCACTCAGGAGGCAGAGACAGGAGGATTGCTGAGTTAAGGCTTGCCTGGGTTACATTGTGAGCTCAGAGCCAGCCTGAACTACAAAGCTGGACCCTCAAAAAAAAAACATTCACCCAGGCTGGGATCAAACTTGAGATCCTTCTCCTGCCTCAGCCTCACAGGGTTCTGGGATTACAGGCCTGTGTCCCCACACTGGCTCATTGTGTGAGGAGGGGCACAGGGCTCTCTCCCTAGAGCTCCCCAGATGGGCCTTTCCGTCCCTGAGACCTGAGTCCTGCAGCCTCACTTTCTCCTCCTGTGTACTCCAGGAGAAGAAGCAGCGCCGGGCTGAGAACCTGAGACGCCGGCTAGAGAACGAGCGGAAGGCCGAAGTCGTCCAGGTGGTGAGTGCCCGTCCAGCTGAGGTGGGGCGTCTCTCCCTGGGGCCGGGGCAGTCCCCTGGCCACACTGATGTGCCACTCCCACCCCCAGATACGCAACCCTGCCAAGCTCAAGCGGGTGAAGAAGAAGCAGCTGCGCTCCATCCAGAAGCGGGACACTCTCACGCTGCTGCAGACACAGCAGCCCTGCCGGCCGGCCGCTGAAGCCTGAGTGTGGACCCCTGGGCCTGCATGGACGCGGCCTATTGGCACCTGGCGGGCACCTCTGCCAGAAGAGGAACTCGGCCGGGGGCTCCTGCCTCCGAGGGTCTGGACGGGCCCAGGGCACAGAACCGCAGGACGAGTTGAGGGTCCGGCTCACTGCTCCTTCCCGTGCCATGTGTGGTGGCCACGCCTGAGATCCCAGAATGCAGAGCGCTGTAGCAGGAGGGGCACCAAGGGCTCCCGGCCCGCTGAGCTGTGCACAGTGAGAGTCTGTCTTAGAAAGCAAAGCAAGGGCTGGGAGTTAGCCCACTGGTGCCACGCCTGCCCAAGAGTGAACCTTGGTGCCACAAAAGGAAAAAAAAAAGCAAAACAAAACACCATCCCAAGTGCCTTGTCTTGCGGAACGGTAACTGGTGGCCCCAGTGTGCCCAGAGGTGGCCACACTGGTGGTGTCCCCAGGAGCGATGCAGCTGCTCCCGCTGGGCTGGAGGATGAGGGTGGGGAAGCTGTGGGGGGCCTGCTTCGGCACCGTCTTCCCGACACGCCGGGCAGAGTGGGCCCCATCGCCCAGCAGCAGGGAGGTGTTCAGTGGGTGCTGCCGTGTGCAGGGGAGAGGGCGCGCAAGTGCGCAGAGATCACACAATAAACGACTGACCCCGGTGAGCGGGGCAGGGAGGGCTGTCCACACCGGAGCGGGTGCTGAGCCCCGCCCCCACTCGGCTGCAGCCTGGTGGGCAGCACCCCAGCGGCTTGGGGTCCCTGTGCTGCAGTCCCAAAGCCTAACGCAGGAAGGACGCCCCAAACTGAGGGACCCAGACTTCCATCCAGCTACAGCCCCTGGGCTCGGCCTGAGGGGTGTGCTCCAGGCTCCCAGTGCAGGCCTGGGGCTGCTGGAAGTGACTGGGGCGTGGCGCCCCTCACCCCGTGCGCGCGCGGAGGCTGAGGCCGGGATCTGACGGTCAAGCTCAACTGGAGACTTGGCCTAGCAACGGGAAGGGCCGCAGCGCCTGGGGAAGGCTCTCAGTTGGCGCCCCGCGCCCCGCACCCCACCCCAGGACCGCGGAGCTCGGGTACATCCCGGGTTGAAAAGCGCTGCTTCCGCTCGCTTTATTTCTGCACGAATCCAGTCAAGAGGGGAGCCCAGGTCTCCTGGAGGCTGCGCCCTACCCAGAGGCGGAGCTAGGCGTGCCCTCGCTGCCGAAGGACTTGGCCCGGGAGCCCGGCAGGCAGCCGAGCAGGGGGCAGCCCGCGCGCGCGGCCGGGGACAGCGACAGCGACGAGGACGCGGTGGTGACCGCGGGGGAGGAGGAGCCCCGGCGGCGGCGCCGCGAGCCCGCCTCGCCGTCCTCCACCAGCACGCTCTCGAGCACGGCGCGCAGCGAGCGGCGCAGCTTGCGGCCCACGTCGGGGCAGGTGAGCACGTAGAGCAGCGGGTTGACCACGCTGTTGATGAAGGCCAGGCTGGTGACGAAGGGCAGCCCGCGCCAGGCCAGCGGCCGCAGGGCGGGCACGGAGTGCGCGCGCGCCTCCAGCAGGCTGAAGACGTGGTAGGGGCCCCAGCACAGCGCGAAGGCCGCCACCACCGCAGCCACCAGGCGCGCGAAGCGGCCCGGCCGGGGCCCGGGCTGGGTGCGGTGGTGCAGGCGCATGCTCACCACGGCGTGGCTGGCCGCGATGACCGCGAGCGGCAGCACGAAGGCCAGCAGGAACTTGCTGCCCGCCAGCGCCGCCTGCCGCGCGCCACACGCAGCGTCACGGTCGCCGCCCGGCGCCAGCACCAGCACGTTGTAGTAGCACATGGTGCGGCCGTCGCGCCGTGGGATGGTGTCACGGAACACGAAGTAGGGCACCGTGTTGAGCACCGCCAGCAGCCACAGCGCCGCGCACACCCTGCGCGCCGCAGCCACCGAGCGGTGGTTCTGCGCCCACACCGGGCGCGCCACACGCACGCAGCGGTCCAGACTGATGGCGCTGAGCAGAAAGCCGCTGGCGAACATGTTGAGGAAGAAGACGGACGAGTGCACCTTGCAGAAGGCCGTGCCCAGCTCCCACGAGTGGCCCACGGCCAGGAAGTAGGTGAAGAAGGGCAGCGAGGCGGAGGCCAGCAGGTCGGACAGTGCCAGGTGCAGCGCCCAGGTGGTGACCACGGTCTGGCGCATGCGGCAGCCCACCACGAAGACGATGAGGCCGTTCTCGGCCAGGCCCAGCAGCGCCGCCAGGCCGTGCAGCAGCACCGAGGCGTGGTCCATGTAGCGCAGGCTGGAGTTCCTGTGGCTCTGCAGCAGGCTCATTTGCTCCAGGAGGGGGCACAGCGGCTTGACGGTAGCGTTGGCCATGGCCGGGCCTGCGGAGAGGAAGGGTACCAAGCCGCTGCGAGGGCACGGCGGGCCGCCTCTGCGGTCTGGGTGCCCCCACCCGAGCCCGGCTCGGAGGTGCAGGGACAGATTAATGGGTTCCTCCACAGGGCGCGCGCGTGTATCCTGCCGTAGGCAGCTCCTCTGTCCTCCCGAGCGCAGAGCCAGACGTGGGCTCGCGTGGACAGGTGCCCAGCCCGCGGTCCCTGCCGCCCCTCCGCAGCGCCGGGCAGCCACGGCCCGAGCTGGCTCCCGTGTGCAGACCGCACGGCCCTCCTGACAGCGGGAGAGGAAGCGCGATAAGGGGCGGAGGAACTCCCCCGGCCCCCGCGGTGAAAGGCCCCCCCAGGGCAGCCGCAAGCCGGAGACCCGCCGTCCCCCCCCCCCCCGCTCGCCGCCCCACGCCCGGGCTGCCACCTGCGGGGCGGTTCTGGGCGCTGAAGGAGCTGGCGCAGGAGAAGCCGCCCTTCTCCAGGGCTGGGGCGACCCGAGACGGGCCCGCTGCGTGGACGCCCCTTTCCTCGGGCGCTGCTCCGAGCCCGTGCGTTCCCGGCAGCCCGCTCCTCGGGAGGGCGTGGGGCCGGAGCCCGGGGTCCCGAGCGGAGGGCAGCGCAACTGCCCAGGGCGGCGTCCGTCCTGGGAACCCCGGGACGCGGCCGCGCCGCAGCCCAGGGAGCCGCCCGCCGGTCCCTCTGCGGGGGGACGGCCCCAGGGTTCCCGCACCCCGGAGCCACTGCCAGCGCCCCGCCCTGGAGGGAGCAGGGGCCGCGGAGAGCCCGCGCCGAGCCGGGGCCGGTCTGAGGGCGCCGCGGTGCCTGCACCCAGCGGGCGCCCAGAGCGTCGCTCTCGCAGCCCGGGACTCCCCGGCCACCCACCCCGCAGAGCGGCGCCCTCTCCCGTCCTGGCCGCCGCCCCTCACCTGGACTCCGGCGGAGGCAGCGGCAGCGGCAGCGGCGAGCCAGTGAGCGAGCGGCCGAGGTGGGTCAGGCCGCCCCGCCGCGGAGGAAGCGCGCGCGGGGGGCGGGGCCGGCGAGAGGAGCCGCGGACGGGCCGTTCGCTCGCGCCTTCCGCCTGGAGCGGCCTGCGCCGGCCGGCGCGTCCGCGGGAGCCGCGTGTGCGGACGGTGACAGGTGACACAGCCCGCGCGGAGCCCGGTCCGTGCCTGCTGCGGCCCACTGCCCGCTCCCAGGGAAGCGCCCGCCTGCCCTCTGTGCCGGACCTCTGCCCGCCGGGGTCTGTGCGCAGGGGCAGAGGCGCCGTGAGGGGTCCGCGGCCGAGCAGAGGGAGCGCTCGCGGGCCCGCGTCTGCAGTCCCGGCACCTGGGCGGCTGGGGGAGGGCTGCTCCCGGGCTCAACCCCACGGATGCAAAAGAAATTTAGCACAGTGGTTCCACCGCCTGCCTCGCAAGCGCAAGGTCCCAGGTTCGACCCAGTAACCACAAACAATGATACCATGTTGGACGTGGTGACTCACGCCCACCAGCAATCAGTACCACGCCCCACAATACAGGCGTGGTGGCTCACGCCTGTCATCCCAGCACTCGGGAGGCAGAGGCAGGAGGATTGCTGAGTTCGAGGCTTGCCTGGGCTACATAGTGAGCTCAGGGCCAGCCTGAACTGCAAAGTGAGACCCTGTCTCAAAAAAAAAAAAAATTGTTTTAAAGGAAAAGCAAAATCAGCTTCCTCCCCAAGAAGAGGAGAAAGTGAGTGCCGGGCACAGGCCGACAGCCGGGACAGAGAAGACTGCCCCGTGGTCCTCCACCTTTCTGTGCCTTCGGCCTTAGGACCTCACTCGACCCTAGGCCCAGCCCTGAGAAGATGCTCAGGAAAGCAGGGAGAGCCCAGCACGCCGGGTGGGCACCACCAGGGTCCAGGCGGCTGGGAGCTGAGCTGACACTGCAGCTGCGGGCGGGGTGGGGCTGCGTTCTCCCCGCAGCCCTGGCCGTCGGGCCCCAGGCACACGAGACCCCAGCCCGGGCCACTCATGGGGTAGAGGAGCGCCAGGGTGCTGGTGTCGGGTGGCCAGCAGCCAAGGGTGAAAGTCCCCCCGCTGCCCGCCCCCTGCCCAGAAGTGCAGGGACGGGACACAGACTGCTCCCTGGCCGTGGCCCCCCAACGTGTCTCCAGGACGGCTGCCCCCGGGGCCCTGCCCGGACCCCCTTGTGCAGCGAGCACCTCGCACTCGCACGCATGGCACCCTGTCAGGGTCCAGCTGGGGCCCTTCCTCCTCTGCCCTTGCCCCCCTTCCTGTCCTGGGCCCAGCCTCACGCTTCTTTCCCAGCCATCCCCGAGGGCCACTTGGTAGATGGCAAACAAAAATAGTAGCTGAGCTTCACTGGGGTGGTCAGAGCCTGCCAGAGAGGCTCCGTGTGAGCAGGCCCCGAGCGGTTTTCTGGAGAAGGGAAGGGCACGGCCTTCTGCTGAGGCCCGGCCCCCAGGCCCCGGCTGTGCTCCCACCGTGACACCAGCAGCAGCCCCACAGCTTGACCTCAGGCGCAGGCCTCTGCCGCCACTTCTCCCAGGGCCGAGGGCGGGCCACAGGGGACAGACAGGCAGAGCCCGGCCGGCCGAGCGGGCCAGCGGGCTGCGATCCAACGGGAAAGGCTGCACCGAGCTGGAGCTCGCGGCCCCGCCAGGCGGCGAGCAGGACACAGGCCCGGCTCTGATGCGCACGTCGCGGGAGGGGCGGCCGGTCACCGCCTGGAACACAGGGCCCTGGCCCTCCCGCTCCGGGACCCTTCGGCGTCACCCGCGTCCCCGCCGTGCCTGCGTGCGGCCCTGCGGAGGGGACGGCCAGGGCCTGCCCTCCACCCCAGCTTCCCGCCACTTCCAGTGCCAGGGCCCCAGCTGTCGGCCGCCCGCAGGGTCGCCCTGGGACTGGGTGCAGCCGCACCTCTGCCCCTTTGTGCCACTCCCTGTCACATCTAGAGTCCCTGTGTCGCCACCCGCACTACCAGGCTGTGCCCGGCCTTACGCGGCTTGCTGTCAGCGCTTTCCTTGGCCTCGAGGAGAGGCAAGAGGGGTCCTTCCTTCCTGCGGCCGCACGGGGACGCGCAGGGCGCTCAGGGTGAGGGCTGGTCCTCTCCCAGCTCAGCACCGCCCTGGGGACGTCCTCTGCCTGCTGCCTGATCTACGCTCGAGGCCACCCAGGCCGTGGTCCCCGCATCCACACAGGGTACCGAGCAGCAGAGCCCGTGCACTGCCTCCCGGGGATGAGGGACGCAGGCTGACAGCCGCTGGCCGCCATCTTCCCACCCGGGCGGGACCTGAGGCCCAGGCCCTGCCCTGCCCTGCCCAGCCCCCTCAGGCGCCTTTGGCCGGGCTCGGGTGACCCTATCTCCTCCTTCCCATGCCCTGGACCGTCAGCCGCCCGCCTGCTCGCTTTTCCGCACACTCCTGCACATGAGCTTCTCTATTTCAAGCGTGTGTAGATGAATTTTAAGGGCTTTTTTCAAGACAAGGTCTTGCTGTATATACTTCAGGCTGGCCTCGAATTTATGGTGATCCTCCTGCCTCAGCCCCTTGAGTGCTGGGATTGCAGATAGGTGATTTTTTAGAGACAGTCTTGCTTTGCAGTTCAGGCTTGCCCGGAGCTCACTGCATAGCCCAGGCAAGCCTGGAACTCAGCAATCCTCCTGTCTCTGCGTCCGAGAGCTGAGATAGGTGATTCTTGATGGCTAATTTGTCACCATGTCTGAACTATGCACAGGTGAGGTCGGGACATCTGAAACAGAGGACTGCATCCAGGGGCAGAGTGGAGCCCTGGGCAGTAGGGAGCCCACGCTTGGGGAAGGGCGCTCCAGGCTGTCGCTTCCCCAGCTCCGGTCTGGTCTGGTCCTGCACAGAGGAAAGGCGGGCATGGGGGAGCCGCGCCCCTCAGGCCCACCAGGCTCTCCTCTCCTGCCTGTGCCACAGCCGGCCCGGGCCCCTTGCTGAGGGATGTCGGGAGGGGCAGAGGCACTGTGAGGGGTCCACAGGCCGGAGCAGAGGGAGCCTCTCGCGGGCACGGATGGCAGGGAGGTGGGGACCCTGTGGCGGGGGCAGCTGGCGTCCGCTGAGCACCGCAGAGCGCTCCCAGCCCACAAGCTGTGCGCGTGCCTTGGGACACAGGACGCACTCTGGGAACCAAAATCAGCTTCTATTTTGGGCACTTCCAAGGAACTCCAGCGCCGGAAGTTTGTGCTCAAGGCTGGGGAAGCATCTGGGGTCCCATTCTGCCCTCTCAGAGCTGAGCTCAGTGACCCCAGGATCCAGCCAGAACCAAATGCAAATCTGTCTGAAATCCCTGCGCTCTGGGAGCTGAAGTGGGAAGGCCACAAGATCCAGGGCAGCCTGGTCAACAACCTTGTTAGTACGACTCTTCTAAGAGCAAATGAGGACGCAGCGCGGCGGTGCCTTGGCCAGCCCTGCATCTGCCTGGTTCAGCGCCCTGACACAGCTTCTGTGGAGGGTGCCTGTGACCAACACAAACGGGGTCTTCCGCTCTGGACTCAGAAATCCTGGCTTCTAAGGAGACCCAGGGCTCAGCTTGCTTGCCAGTCTGCCCGTCTGCGGCTCCCGAGGCCCAGCCGGACCCTTCTACCGACAGAAAGCTATGGAGGACAGAGGGCAGGTGACGGGCAGGCAGCCTGTGCCCACCATTTGGCCCACGGCCTTCAACCCAGAACACACAGAGGCGGTTGTGCATTTTCTTTTTTTAATGAAACTAAATCGCTGCTTATAAAACCTGCAGGACCCTGCTCCGGCTCTGCCCAAAGCCTGGGCCGTGTGGGTGGGGTGGCCCTCTGCGCGGCCCTCGGCTGCCGAAGAGTGAAATGACTGAGCAACCCCGCACTGCCCCTCCGCCCCTCCCCAACCACCCCCGCTGGGTGGCGCCGAGCAGGCACTGCTGCTACAGGCTGTAGAACTTGAGGCTCCTGTCCATGCCCGTGGATGCCAGGAACTTGGCGTGGTGCCCAAAGGCCACCCCCGTGGTCAGACCGCTGTGCTCTGTGGAGAGAGGGGCAGAGTGAGGCAGAGGCTCTCCCGGCCAGGACCAGGCCCGGCCCCACGTCACACTCACGCCCTCGAGCCAGTGTGCGTGCCCAGCCGCTGGAGCCACCAGGCTCCCGCCGCACCCCAGGGCCCCAAGGAGGAAGCCAGCTCAGCATCGGGCCCTGGAGGGGGGCGCAGTGCACCTGCCCCTCAGTGTGCCCCGTGCCCAGCCCACCTGTGAAGTGGAGGGTGCCGGTCCACTGCTTGCACACGTAGACCTGCACGTCTGTGCCGCCGAGAGCCAGGTAGGTGCCGCTCCGGTCGAAGGTCAGGGCCCTCACCTACAGGGCCGGAGGGAAGCGGTCACGCTGGAGGGACAGCAGGGCCGCGGGGCCGGGGCCAGGGAGCAGAGCCCACCTCAAAGTTGTTGTCCAGCTGCAGCGTCTTGAAGTTCTTCAGCTTGCGCAAGTCCCAGAGCTTCACGGAGGAGTCATCCGCCGCCGTGGCCAGGTAGTAGCCGTTCTCAGAGAAGGCGATGCTGGTGATAGGGCCCGAGTGGCCGGGGAAGTTGGCCACATTGGTGCGCTCCTGGCCAGGCAGATGGCAGGGATGCCAGGCGGCAGTCACAGGAGGAGAAAAACCAACTCCTGCCTCCAGGAAGGGCGGCCTGCCAGCCACCACCCTGCTCAGCTGCACCCACCCCTACCTTCAAGTCCCAGATCTTGATCTGGGAGTCCATGGTGCCTGTCCCAAAAATGAGCCCATCGGGGTGGAACTGCGCGCAGGTGAGAGCTGAGGAAGGCAGGTGACACGGGGTCAGTGCCTGGCAGAGGCCCAGCCCAGTGCCTGGCAGGCAGAGCCTGGCACCCACACTCACAGCAGCCGGAGGTCTCGTCCGTCACCTTGGTGAGCACACGTCCCGTCTGGATGTCAGAGAAGGCCCAGTACTGCCAGGAGACAGAGGGTCGTGAACAGGTGTTCCGGTGCGCAGACTGCCCAGCTCGCCCCCCGCCCGCCCACACACCTGGTCATCCGATGAGCTCAGGAGGTAGTCGCCCGTGGCGTGGAGACTCAGGCCGGTCACAGCGCTCTCGTGGGCCCGCACGACCTGGACGCAGGAGGTGTTGGGGACTGACCAGATCCTGATGGTGGCGTCCGGCGAGGCCGAGAACACCAGCTCCTGAGAGGAGAGCCGGAGAAGAGGAGCAGAGTCACGGACACAGGCCAGGGGCCCACAGTCCCTTTCCCTCCAAAGTCCCGGAAAGACTCAGTCGGGGTCACGAAGACTCCCAGGCCTGGAAGGCGCCGGGCCGAATCCACCACGCCCTGCAGCTCGGCTGGGGAGAGCTCACACGGGTCACTACCGAGTTAGCTGTGTCTCAGTGGTGTTGACCGCGACAGCAGAACTGCAGCGCCGCCCCCCGGGGTTGGATGACCTGGGGGAGACCGTCAGCACCGAGCGAGGGAGGAGCCGGATCTCACTGGGAGCAAAGTCCAGATCCCTAAAGAACCCATCTGGGGTTCTGCGCCTCACTTTTGGAACCCCAGGAAAGCGGGGATCCAGGAAAGGGGTGCTCAGCTCACTGGCCACCCCTCCTCCAAGCCCACGCTACTGCCAGTCCTGGGGGGGCCGCAGCAAGCAAGCTGTACTGCCTGCAATTTGCCTTGTTTTGTGAGACGGGCCGCACTACATAGTTCAGACTGGCCTTGAATTCATTCCCCACGCTACCTTCAAACTCAGCTATTCTCCTGCCTCAGCTTCCTGAGCGCCTGAATGGCAAGTGTATGCCACCATGCCAGCCTGCAGTTTGTTACGAGTGATACTAAGATTTTCCCTCAATATTCTCTTCTGACCCAGCTGGAAGTGTGGTGCGAAGAAGCCTGCACGGGACAGCGCAGCCCCCGACAGCCCCGCAAGTGCCCCGCGCCAGCAGAGCGGACGGCCAGGCCCGGCCGGGCCCCACCTGGGACGGGTGAAACACCACACTGGTGACCTTCTTAGTGTGGCCCTTGAGGGTGGCTAGGATTTGCTCCGAGCTCTTGTCGAAGACAACCACGTTCTTATCCGCCCCACCTGGAGAGGACCAAGGAGACGGGACTGAGCGGGGCCGCCCAGGGCCCGCGCTGGATAAGGCCTGTCCCCAGGCCCCGCCTCACCAGTGAGGATCTTGTTGGTGTCAGAGGGGCAGAGGTCCAGGGCGAGGATCCCAGGGATGCTGGCGCTGTGCAGCCCCTGTGCAGAGAAAGAGATGTGGCAAAGTTGGTCACTGGGCCCGAGGTGGCCACAGCCCCGGGTCCTGTGCCCCGCCACCCCCAGCCAGGGAACAGAGGGACAGCTGTGTGGTGACCCATCGGGGGTCTGGGGCCAACAGAATGGGTGCAAGACAGGCCCAGACAACTCAGCAGGCAAGGGGAGCCCCAGGGGCCCCGGACATGGAGGGCACCCCATGGCTCCCACAGCAGAGGCGGCCCAGCACTCACCACATGTGATGCCACCTGCCGATACTTGCTGAGCTCTTCCGGCTTCACTAACTCCTCAGGCACCGTCTTCCCTCTCTGGAACACAAAGCCCACGAAAGGTGGTGACCCCTGGCTCGGCCACCCCTTCCTGCCAGCTGGCACCCCACATGCCCAGTCTCCACAAGGGGCCCACCTTCTTCCGCTCCGTAGTCAGCACTGTGGCCTTGTCTTGCAGCTGGAAGGGAGAACAGCTCCGTGTGAAGCCAGCGCATGGGACGCCAGCGCGTGGGGCGCCCGGGATGCCCGCCTCGTGAGGCAGCACCCTCTGCCGCTTTCCCTTCTACCTGGACCTCATCCCACGGCTGAGAAGACCAAACCACCGCCCAGTCACCGTGGTACCCAGCAGCCCCCCTCCGGCGCTGAGCCTCCGCCTGCGCCTCTTCTACGGCGGATGCAAGCCCTGCCCGTCTCTCTCAAGACAGGAAAACTGCCAAGAGCTCCCTGCCAGAGCGTGGAGCCAGGGAGCGCCCGGCCAGGACTCGGGCGCCCAGCTGAGCAGCAGGGAAACGACAGGCAGCGTGAGGACACGGCGCCCGCACACGGCTCCCAGGCACACGCGACGCACCTTCTGGATGATCTCGGGAGTCATTCCCACCAGCTCTCCCAGATCCATGGGCTCCCCTGCGCCCTGTGGAGGGGAGAGGCGGGGCTGGAGGCGGAGCGCCAGGCACAGGGGAGGGAGCCAGAGCCACGGCGGGGCACATGCCTGGAGTCCCAGGGCCCTGGAGGCTGAGGCAGGAGGACGTCAAGCTCCAGCCCAGCTCGGGCAACTCAACGACCTAGTGAAGCCCTATTTCAAAATCTAAAACTCTAAGAAAGAGCCGGGTGTACCTCGACGTGAAGACCCTGTACTTCAAAAGCCAAGTGTGGGGGTGGAGGCCACGGCAAACACACGACCTGCCAGGGGCAGAGAGGACACTCACCACGACACTTGGCTGCGAGCTGGGCACAGCCTGAGGTACAATGAGGCCAGCCTGCGGCTTCAGGGTTGCCAGAGCTGCAAGGAAGGACAGTGTGAGGACGGGCAGGGTGGGGAGCCAGGCTTCCCGGCCAGGGCCGGGGCGGCACACACCTTCCCTGGCCGCGGTGACCTCCTTGGTGAGCCGGGCGATGACACGGCAGGCAGCGTCGTGCTGGTACAGCGCGTGGGACAGTTCCTGGCGGGTGGTCTGCAGCTGCTGGCGCAGGGTGAAGCTGTGCAGCATGACGGCGTCCTGGGGGCACCGTGCTGAGTGAGGGCGGCTCCAGATTCACTGGCAGAGGGAGCCGGCCTTCCCCAGCCCTCACCCTTTCCCAGGACGCCATGTGCGCCCGAGGGCACCTCTCTCAGCAATACTGAAGCCTCGTCCCACAGGCCCACGCCCCGCCTCCCCACAGGACCTGAGGCAGGACGGGCCTGAGCAGCACAGCCCGGGTCCCACAGTCAGAAGCACTGCAAACAGGCAGGAAGCCGGCTGCGTGGCTCCAGCAACCACGGCGCTCAAGAAACCGGGCGGAGCTGCGGGGAGCGGGCTGGCCAGACGCACAGGGGCCTTGGGCCGCATGCCCAGCAGACAGACCGCGAGGAGGAGGACACTGGCTCCCTCCCTCGGCCCCGCGCGGGACGCCTGGCTCTCTGGGGCTCACCCACTCGTCCTGCAGGGCCTTCAGAATGGCTGGGATGCTGGTGGCCGAGGGAGGCTTGGGCCGGATGGGGTGGGCAACTGCCGAGGGAGGGAAGACGGCGTGAGAGCTGCCAAGGGCTCCCCACCGCAGACACCACGTCCTCCTTCCCCTCGCCCTCTCTGCCACCCAGATGGGCCCTGGGGGCAGCAGCCGGCGGCAGGCAGGTGGGCACCTTTGATATCGATGAGCTGCTCCTCGGAGAGAGGCTGGTTGTTGATGGGGTCCGTCCCATTCTCCGCGATGTACTTCTCTATGAGCCGCCGCTCGTACACGTGATTGGACACGGGGGACACACACGGGTGCTCCGGCACCTCATTGGAGACTGCGAAAGGACGAGGGCCTGGGAACCTCACCCCGGGGCCGGGGACAGGCACCCTCACTCCCACTAACGTGCCAGGTCAGCTTGATGCTGCCCTCGGGGTGTTGGTGCCTCGCAGCTCCTTAAAGCCGCTCCCCTTCTCCTGACAGTCAACAGTCAGTCCCAGCTCAGCTCCTAAGTGCCAGCCACCGCCAGAGCAGTCAGGGCCGGCACCGCGGAAACCGGGGGCAAGGCTGGCCGGGAACTAAGGGGAAAGCACCTGCGGCTCGGCGCGGCGCCCGAGAGCCTGGGTCGCCACTTCCGGGCTGGGCTAAACTCCGTCTTTCTGAGCCCTTCGGTGTCCCCCGTGAGCCCTGGACCTTTATCTACTACGCCCGTGGGGTCCGTGGAGAGTAAAGGTGTGGGGTGCCGTGCACTGGCGAGGGCGCCCCACGCGTGTCTTCAGTCACGCTGCAAGGCCCGGCCTCCAGCCCTGTTCCCTCGATTCAGGGTCTGCAGATCTTGGGACCTCTGACCACCAGGGAGACCTAAGTCACAGCCGGCGCGGACGCCGGGTCTACCAACGGGGAAACCGAGGCCCAGAGCCCGACCACAAGGCGGATCGATGGGAGGCGGGTCCCGCGCAAGTCCCCGGGTCTGCGACGGACAGCGTCGCGTTCCTCGCGCCGGCGCTCTCCGTCTCCGTCCGCAGCGCCGGAACCCTGCCGCCGACCCGCCCGCCGCCGCCGCCGACCGCGACGGCACTCACTGGAGCAGATCAGGGACATGGCGCCGGCGCCGCGCGCCCCACCACCTCACGCCGGCTCCGGGACGCGCTCCTGCGCTCCGCCGGCCACTTCCGGCTCCCCGGGGCTTCCGAGGCGCTCCGCGACGAGAGGGGGCGGTCCGCGAGCCGGGCCCGCGCTGCGATTCACGTGCGAGAGCGGCTCGCGGCGCCTCGGCCCCCAGAGCCCAACGGAAACTGCGCTTTCCCACGATGCACCCCGGCCGGAAACGGCCGCCCAGCGGCGCTCGGCTTTCTCCGGTTGAGCTCGGCTGCTTCCGTAAGGACGGGAGGCGGGAAGGAGAAAGTACCCGTCCCTCGTTGCCTTGGGAACGTGAAGCCACATCGGTTCGCCAACTGGTGTTCTGGCAGAAGCGCGGCACAGGGGGACCTAGGCTTTGAAACTTCGGTGTAGGCTAGAATATCCTAAAGAGCTCGTTAAAAAATTTCTTTGGGTGGCCTTCGGAGTCGCCGGGCCACCTCGTGGTTCTTGGTGGGCTTTGGGAGACTCCGCTGTGAACCCAGGGCCCTCGCGCTGACCTACGTCCCAGCCCATCTTATTTTTGATTCTGAGACAAGATCTCTCTAAGTCGCCGAATTTTTCCAGCGGGTTTGAACCTGCAGCCCTCCGGCCTCAGACTCCTGCAGCGCTGAGATCACACGCGCGCACCACCGCACCCCGGCTGCGCTGCCTGCTGTTTGAACTCTGTCCCCCACGCAGGGGTTGGAGTGCCATCAGGGTGAGCGCCAGGACGCAAGTGGCTCTGAAAGGAGAGGGCCACGCGCCCGAGGTGGTGCTGTCACCAGGCTGTGGTTCGACGGGGGCGCGCCCTTTACCAGCCAGGCCATTTGGGCCTTGAGCCAAAAACCTCATTTCTTTATAAAGCGTCTTCCTCAGGTGTTCCGTGACCCCAGTGGGACGCGGCCCGTCTCCTGGAGCCCGTGGTGCTCGGCGCACAGTTCTTGGTGGTGTCCGTGGGAAGAGACAGGCACAGCACACGGATAGCCAGTGTCGGGTAAAGCGGGCCTCAAGGTGCGGCCCACGAAGGCTCTGCCGAGAACGTGGATGTAGACAGGCGGGAAGTGCTCAAAAGGAGGAGGAGGAAGGACCCCGGGAGGTGAGCAGCACGGGAGCAGGGTGCTGTGACCTAGAGCACAGACCTCAGAACAGGCTGTGAGGCGATCGGCAGAGCCACTTCCTATGCCTCAGTTTCCTTATCTGAAAATGGAGGTGTGTCTGGGTTTGTAAAATATCAGTTGAGGATGCTTCGGTTTTGCTCTAGGTCCTAACAGATCAGAGTAAAAGCCAGACACCTGTCTCAGTCCTATAATATCAGTGATGCAGGAGGCTGAGGCAAGAGGATCACAAATTTGAGCACATCCTGGGCAAAGTGGAAAGACCCTATCTCAAAATAAAATGAGCTGGGGACATAGCATGGGGTCCTGGATTCAGTCCACAGTACCCAGAAGAAAAAAAAAAAGTCATTCGTGCAGAGATTCCCTGTCACCGAGCCAAAACCAAGTTGCCTCCCTGAACTTCTGAGAAATAAGCAGAGAGAAGTAACAGCTGAAGGTGCTGCCCGGGCTGGCCAGTCCACCAGCATGGCACTGCTGCTGGGTGGAGCAGAGCCTGAGTCTCGAATCACAACACAAAGTCAGTGGGGGCTCTCAGCGGGGTGGGGACAGCGCCTTCAGGTTAGAGCGCAGTTTACACTGACCTCACGGTTCCTCTTCCAGCCCGGCTGGCTTCTAATCCACTTTCCGGAGTGCACAGTGACCTCCTTTCCACGGAAACCTACTCCTGTCTTCTCCGGGTGCCCTGGTCGCTCATTCATGTTGATCTGGGCTCTGGCCTGACAGCGGGACTGCCGTGAGGCTGAGGCCAGGCTGGACTCCACCACGAGACCCTCTGTGTGGTAGGGGAGCTTTCTGATTTCCAAGCTGGTCTTCCTGAGGAGGGACAGGGTTCCTGGCAGAGGGAGGCATGTGCCGTGTCCTCTGTGTGCTCAGGGGATGAAGCTGTGAAACAAGCCAACAGCAGGTACAGCGGGAGGAGAAAGCTGTGTTAATTGCCCACAGAGGTGCTGGATCCCAAACCAGAGGCTCAAGGAAGTCAAGTAATCTGAGCTTCCACTAGCACATGCCAGAAGTATCTGAAGAAAAAGCTTGTGTGTGGGAGGAAAAGTCTCTCATTATGGAAATCAGTGTGGAGATTCCTCGAAAAACTAAAACTAGAAATTGCATTCTACCCAGTCATTTGTTCCCTAAGTATCTTCCTGAAAGAGCTAAAGACAGTTTATCATCCAGTGTGGAGGTGCAGGCCTGTAATTCTAGCACTTGGAAGGCTGAGGCAGGAGGATCACTGTGAGTTTCTAGGCAAGCCTGGGCTACACAGTGAATTCAAGACGAGCCTGAGATACATGGTAAGATCCAGTCTCAAAAAATGGGGAAAAAAGAGATATATCAGCAATCCACACATATTTATATTTCTACCAACACGATTCATTATAGCTAAATCTTGGAAGCAACTGTCTATCAACAGATGAATGGATAAAGCAAATGTAGATTTAGCCCAGTGGTTCTCAGTCCTGCCTGGGCAAGCAAGCGCAAGGTCCAGAGTTCGATCCCTGGTAATCACTAACCATAATTCTGGGTGTGGTGGCTCATGACTGTAATCCCAGCAATTGGTACCACACACCACAGTGCTGGGCATGGTGGCTCACGCCTGTCATCCCAGCACTCGGGAGGCAGAGGCAGGAGGATTGCTATGAGCTCGAGGCTGGCCTGGGCTACATAGCAAGTGCAGGGCCAGCCTGAACTATAAAGCAAGACCCTGTCTCACACACACACAAAAACGTGCGGTAATTACACATCACGGCATAATGGAGTACTACTCTGCCATACAGAAGGATAAACTTATCTGTAGGAAGATGGATGGACCCACAGACCCATCCATATTGTTAAATGAAACAATTCAGGTGCACAAGCTTAAATATTGCACGTTTCTTTTATAAGAGAAATCCAAAGTATAAATAACAAGGCCAGGGATTTAGCTCAGTGGTTCTACGTGCCTCAAAAGTGCAAGGTCCCGCGTTCAATCCTCAGTACCAAACAAAAAAAGCAAATTATGGGCCAGAGGGTTAGCTCAGTGGTTCCGGCGCCTGCCCCGCAAGCGCAAGGTCCTGAGTTTGATCCCTGGTAACCACATACAACGCTGGGTGTGGAGACTCACGCCCACCACCATCAATACCGCATACCACAGTGCCGGGCGTGGTGGCTCATGCTTGTAATCCCAGCACTCGGGAGGCAGAGGCAGGAGGATTGCTGAGTTTGAGGCTTGCCTGGACTACATAGTGAGCTCAGAGCCAGCCCAAACTACAAAGTGAGACCCTGTCTCAAAAAGGAAAAAAAAAAAAAAAGCAAATTATAAGTAAAGGGCAAAGTAAAGGATCATAGGAAGTAAGGAGAAATCCTTGTCAAAGAGGAAGGGGGGTCACGGGGTGGAGGAGGGGAGGGCAGGGGAGCAAACAGGGATCGAGGAGTGTGCCGCGCAGGAGCCGCTCACACTGGGAGCGTCATCACCGCGCACTGCGGCAAGTTCCAGCGGGACCGTTTCCCAAGCCCCGGGGCTGCGGCGTGGCTCAGGCGCGCGCCAGCTCCCAGGACCTGCTTCTGCGCGGCGGCGGCTCTCGGGAAGCGCGGGACGCCTCGGCCGCCCCGCAGGTTCTCCAGGCGGTCTCCGTGGGGACCGCGGGCACGGAGAGGCGGGCGCTGCCGTTTGAGGGACTGCCTTCCGGGGCCCCGGGTGGCGTCGGCTATGGGGGAGTCCAGCTCCCGCGGGCGGACTGGACAACCCGGGTGCAGGCGGCTGGGGGCGGCCCGCGCGCCGCTGGAGCCCACGGCGGGGATTAAAAGACATTCCGACGACGACGTGGAAGTGTCACGGTGCCGCATCACAAGAGGCGCGGGTGGAAGCGGGCGTGGGGCGACCTTCGGGGTGCCCAACCTGTCCCACAAACCTCGCTTTTGTGCCTTTTTGGCGCGAAGTCTCTCCGCTGGTAACTACATTTCCCACAACTCCTCGCGCGGGGATGGGGCTCCGCGCGTGCTGTTCCTTTCCCGCCCGCGATAGACTTCCATTCCCGCGCGGCCGGCCCGCGGCACAGTGCGCATGTGCTCTCCACGCCTGCGGTGCCCGGACAAGCACTCCCCACCTCGCGCACGCGCAGACTGCAACCCGCCGCTCTGCAGTTGAGGCGCGGATTTGGCGGCTCATTTTAGCGAAGTCTCACGTGAAGCGTAACATAGCCAGAGTCAGGTCAGTGCGGGCTGAGGGCAGGCTAGACGACCGCATTCTAGGCCGGGCGTGGCGGCCCCGCGAGGGGAGCAGGGGAGCCGTGCGGGTTTGCGAACCAGCTGGGAGGGATCGGACTTCCAGCGGCCTGTCGCGCCCCTGGGACCCGGATCTTCGTTGCTACGCGACGGGGGCGGCGTTGCTAGGTAACGGGAGGCGCGGGTTTCCCAGACTCCGGGTGCACGTGCTGCGGGAGAGGCTGCGGGCTTCGGGCTCTGGGGTCTGCGCCAGGCCGGTGCTGAACCCCGATTCCCGCGCCCCGACCCCGCGACCAACCTCCCCGGCCCCCCTTCGTGTCCCGCGGGTTCGCGTTTACCCCCGCTCCCAGTTCGCCCTTCCGCGTACCGCTGCCGCCTAGCGCTTGGCGGGGACTGCCGTCCGAAATAGCACATGCCACCGCCACCCCGCCCTGAGCATGGCTCCCTGGCCTGAAGGGCGGCAGGGCTGGCCCTGCGCTGTCACCCGGCCCAGGCAGCTGCTGGACCACAGGTGTCAGGGGCTTAGCGGCGGCCGCCTGGGCCTCCTAGCGCACTTGGGTTCCGTTTCACTCAGTGAGCTTCTGGGATGGCCGATTATATTTGGACCTACTGTTAAAATAACCGCTCTCTTTCACCTCTCCGGGTCGGTGTCTGACACTCCAGCTTCTTGGTGGGCCTCTGATGTTTAAGAAGCACTTATTAGTCATCATGCTGCTCTGTTCCTGGCCTTGGGATTCTAAGAAAAGTTAGACGTTGGGTCTGCCTGCCAGGTGCGGGTAGCGTGGGGTTACACTGCCACGTGATGGCACAATGCAGTGGCACACATGTGGGCTGCGACCTTTCACAGCTGTTTACAAAGTGCCTGCAGAAACAGCTTGACTCTGCATCAACTTGTAACCTGGTTCACCCCGTTTTACATTTGAGAAGACTGAAACTGAGATAGGTTGAGTAACACACAGATAGCAGCTTTAACCCAACATGCTAGTGTGTCCTGTAATCCCAGCACTTGGCACGCTGCAGCAGGAAGATCTCCAGCGCGAGACCAGTTTGGGCTATGTAGCAAGTCGCTGTCTCCAACAACAAAATGAAAGAGAAGTAGTGGCTTCTAGTTTGTGGGTGAATGGAGCCTGCAGTGGAAGTCTAGGGTCTCCGGTGCAGTGCCGAGTTGCGGGGCTTTGCCTGGGGCATACTGTGCCCTTGGCTGTGGGCCCTGTGTGGTAGCTGTCTGTGCATCAGGGATCCCTGGGGAGCTTCTCACGTGCCAGGCTGAGCTCCTCTCCAGGGGACAGCCTCCTGGCTGAGCCACCCCCTGCCCTCAGCGCAGCCCCGGCCTGTGGTGATGCAGGACCCCTAAGGGGAGAGGAGGAAGGTGCTGGCAGGGCTGAGGGCGGCCTTGCTCACCCTGGTAGCCAACCACAGCTGACCCCTAGTGCGTGCTGTGCTCCAGGGCTGTGAAGAAAAGGTTTCCCAGCCCAGCCCCGACTGCGAGGACAAGTGGTTGGCTTGTCCCTCTGTCCTGCCCTCTCAGAGCCCCGTTGTCTGGGGTCTCCCAGACTCCTGATGGCCACTGTGGCTCTGCTGATGTCCAGCTCTTGTGAGTAGAGACCTAGAGACTGAATCTTACAAGGCTCTGTAGGAGGTGGGACAAGCAAAGTAATAAGCACTTTATAATTAGAAAGCACCACACAAGAAGTTTTATTTTATGTATGCAATAAATAAAATTGTAACTACCAAGTGCTTACCATTTGTCTGAGGTCAGGTACTGTAGGAGGTAAGAAAGTATAAGACATACTTCTACTTCTCAGAGATTGAAACCGGTTCAGCTCTTGATTATTGTGGTCCTTTTCTTTATTAACAGATTTGAAGACAGGCATGATGTCACACGCCTGTAGTCCCAGCACTCTGGGCGGCCGAGGCAGGAGGACTGCAAGTTCAAGCCCAGCCTGGGCAATATAGCAAGATCCTGTCTTAAAAAATAAGAGCTGGGGGTGTTCCTCAGTACCGAGGCCCTGGGTTCAATCTTTAGTACTGACCAAAAACAGACTTGCTAGGCCTAAGTGAGGAGACACAGTGGTGAGTCATTGTGTACAACCTGAGCTTGATCTGGAAGAAGCGAGAAGGAATCCTGTCAAAGAAGAGCTTTAAGAAACGGACCAGCTTGTTGTCTGGCTCTTTATGTCCAAATGGTGCCCTTCAGCATCCTGTGGGACTTGGCATCTAGTATCTGTCAGAGGGCCACCTGGCAGAGCTGTGGGGAGTCTATTTCAGGTCCCCCTTGGGCAGATCGCCACCTGTAGGTCAAGGCTGGCACAGAACGAAGAAGAGGCGCCCACGTCACCCTGACCTAGGGAGGAGGAGGCGACATCTGATTCCTCCTGGTGCAGCCCTGGGTACAGGGTCCAACCTAAGGTGGCAGCCCCGCTCTGTGCACTTGGGGGCAGACCTCATCTTGGCCCGGCAGGCAGGAACCATCTGCTTCTTGCCTTGTGTGCCAGGGCGTGGAGGCCTTGCCCAGCTGAGTCTGTGAGGACTGTAGCTTCCTACCCTGTTTGCCCCTCGGAGCCAGCTCCAGGGCAGCTGCTTCTGGGCCAGACAGCACCCCGAATGTGATATTTTTAGAAGCCTTTTCTTGGAGCCGTTTCCTCGTAGTAAGCAAGAACGAGAACACCCTTCTCTTCCCTCTCTGCCTTCCTCATGACTGCAGAGCTCTGGCCGGCCGAGGCCTTGGTAGGCGCAGACGTGTGGAAGGCTGCCCCTGCCCTGGTCCTTGCCTGAGCCTCTGCCCATCAGGCCTGATCCTGGCACCTCCAGGAGCCCCTTGGTCCCCTCTCATCTGCCAGTGCTGTCGGACAGGATGGCTTCACATGGAAGGTGAACCTTCACACGTTCTTGGCACCATCATGACAGGGCTTGTGGGGTCTCCACTTCTCTGGCACCGTGACAGACGGGTCAGAGAGCCAGGTGCTGAGGTGGAGCTGCCAGTGGCCCAGCCGGGGCTGACGCCAGCCACGTAATCCAGCTCACCGATGGTCTGTGCCTGGCTTTCCAAATCGCTGCGGACCTCAGTGGGAGACACAGCAGAGTGTGCAGGTGTGGCCTCTCCCTCCCGCTTCGAGCTCCCTGCCTTCTCCACGGGGCTGTGGGGTCCGGAGGCCAGCAGCCTCTGATTCCCAGTTTCTCTCTGTTAGGGCCTGCTCTCACAGAGCCCGGGGCCTGTTTTAGGGCGGGGAGCCGAGCGGTCCCAGGCCCGTGGCTTGATGCCGTGTTCCGGTGTGTGCATGTGATGCTGCACGTGTACACTCCCAGCACCCTGGTTTCCATGCGCACCTCTGCGCAACTTCACCGCCCTCACTGGCCGCCTCCTAAGTGCCTAGAGCAGCAGGGTGCCCTGTGTCAAAAGTACTTGGCCACGCCAACATGCAGCATCTTTTTTTTTTTTTTTTTTTTGAGACAGGGTCTCACTTTGTAGTTCAGCCTGGCCCTGAGCTCACTATGGAGCCCAGAAAAGCATCAAACTCAGCAACCCTCCTGTGTCTGCCTCCTAAGTGCTTTAATTACAGGCACGAGCCACCACACCTGGCATTGTGTTGTATGGCATTGATTGCCGATGGGCATGAGTTACCATGCCTGGCACTGGTATGTGGTTACTGAGGGTCAAACTGAGGACTTTGCACGTGCAAGGCAGATGCTGGAACCACTGAGCTAAATCCCCGGCCCAATGCAGCATCTTCTGAAGACGAAGACAGGTTGGATTTGGAATGAGCCTTTCAGACACCCCTGGGTCTGTGCCGAGGGCCTGCAGGGGAGTCCTGGCTGTCCACAGGCTGGGGCTCATGGCCGTGGAACCAGCCCTATGCTGGGGAGGAGGAGTGCGGAGGGTCTGGTCCATCAGACCTCATGAGGAATCTCATCAGAGAGCCCACAGGAGCCGGCGTGAGGAGGCCAGGGAGGGTGGCACCCCTGGAGGAGAGTCAGGCTCTGTGCCCGGTGACCTGCCCCTCTGGGGTTCCTGGTGTCTGAAGGAAGGATGAGGAGCAAACCTGGGTGTCCCCCTGAACTCTGGCGCTGTTCTAGCAAGTGAGTGGAGCCAGAGGAGCAGAGTGGGAAGGGGCCAGGAGCCGGTCCGGTTGGGTGGCAGCTGGGCGACAGCCAGGGCCGTGACTAGTGTCCCAGCAGGGGCACTGCTGGGTTCGGAGCCGCACCCGTGGGCTGTGAGGCTGCCTCTGACTGATGGGGTGGCTGGTGTTGCCCCCGGCGGGCCCCCCTGGATTCCCTCCCAGTGATCTGTGAAGACTGCGTGCCAGCGCCGGGGGCCGAGCCCGCCTTCCCTCCGGGGAGGGCTCACCACTCTGCAGAGGGATGGGAGGGCTGTTCGGTTAAGGGCCTCAGGCTTGGCACGCTGGTGCTGCGTGAGCCCTCAGTGGCTCTGCGGCCGCCGGGTTGAGACCCGGTGTGTGCTGACTCCAGCGAGCACAGAAGCTTGGCCGCCTCGCCAGGCTCCTCTGGGTCACCTTCTCTGCCCGCAGGCCCTGAGGAGGCCACGGCGGGCAGCAGCCCCTGGGCGCCCCCCCTCAGAGTGCTGCTCTCGGCACTCCTGCTGCGTGCTGTTTTAGGGTTGTTACACCCATTTATTGTAGCAGATTCGAAGCTCCCTGGAACAAACCCCCGTGAGAGTCTTGGATTCTTGCAGGTCCAGCACCCGAGACGGCTGGTTTCCGGGTTTGGAGTGAACCTCGGCTCCTCTCAGCCCGTCAGGCCTTGCCAGGCACTAAGCAGTGTTAACACGGGCAGAAAGAGCAGCCTGTGAGGCAGTGGGCGCTGCGGTCCTGGCCCTGGCCAGGGCCCTGTGAAGAGTGCGGGGCTCGGGGCTGGGGAGGGGCCCCTGGACTCCAGCCGCCCCCTCTCCCGCAGACCCAGCCATGGCGGGCCCGGGCGGCCGTCCAGCGCGGGCCACACGCGAGCTCGGGGCCACCCTGGCGGTGCTCCTGGCCCTGGCCCTCCTCCACTCGGCAGCACCCCAGCCTCCCCGGGACTTCGCGCCGCCAGGCCAGCAGAGGAAGGAGGCCTCCAGCGACCCCCTGACCCAGCTGGGCCGAGCGCTGCGGGCGACGCTGGACGGCTGGCTGGGCTGGGAGAACGTGCACTTGGTCTCGGAGGTAAAGCCGGCAGGCCGGGTGGCGGCTCAGCAGGGAGAGAGAGGGTTAGGTCGGCGCGGGTCCTGGGGCCGGAACCCAGCGTCCCAGGCTCCACGCCGCGCGGCCCTGGCCTCGTCCACTCCCGGGCTCAGCCCCGTCTTCCCCTGGCTGCTCCCCTCTCGGGCGGAAGGGCTGAGGGACGCGGAGAAGCCCAGAGCGCCCACCTGGCCCGTGGAAGGGACGCCGCTGTCCTGTCTGGTGGCCAGCGTGGACCACGCGCTCTCAGGCCGATGGGAAGGCCGGGACAGGATGCAGCCTCGGGCGCCCTCTCTGCGTGCCCGGGAGGCGGGAGCCCAGCTTTCTAGGCGTGCCCACTGCTGCCTCAGCGTCTCAGCCGTGGGGCAGGTCAGCTCCAGGCGCCGCCCTGCCCAAGGCAAGGGGATGCGGAGGGCCGGGCCCGGCCTGTGGCCCTGGCCAAGAAGCCCACTGCCTGGGTCCCTCCGCCCTGCTCTGCCCGCTGATCTCTTCCCACAGACCCTGTCGCAGGTGGCGTGGGCGATCTCCTCCGCCCTCTCGGTGGCCTTCTTCGCCTTGTCTGGGATTGCCGCTCAGCTGCTGAGCGCCCTGGGGCTGGACGGTGAGTGAACGAACGGGTCAGGCCCTTCCCTCGCGGGAGCTGGGCCCAAGGGTCTCCCGCCCGGTCCGTCCTGCCCCGGAGATGCGCACGGCAGGCTGCACACACCACCTGTGGGAACCAGGTGTTTACCGCATGTGGGCCTCGTGCCCAGCCCCAGCGTCTCATTTATGGTTAACCGCAGCCCGGGGAGAGGGAGCTGCTCCGGTCGAGCCAGGCTCCCCGGAGCAGCCGGGACTTCGCAGGCGGGGCCGGCCCTGTGGACGCCCTGTGCTTTTGCCTCTCCGTCCTCTGGCCTTGCCGCTCCCCAGGCCACTGACGCCGGTCTCCCCCCCAGGCGATCGCCTGACCCAGGGCTTGAAGCTGAGCCCCGCCCAGGTACAGACCTTCCTGCTGTGGGGCACAGGGGCCCTGGTCATCTACTGGCTGCTGTCCCTGCTCCTCGGCCTGCTCTTGGCCTTGCTGGGCCGCATCCTGGGCGGCCTGAAGCTCGTGGTCTTCTTGGCTGGCTTCGTGGCCCTGGTGAGGTCGGTGCCCGACCCTTCCACACGGGCGCTGCTGCTGCTGGCCCTCCTGACCGTCTATGCCCTGCTGAGCCGCCTCACCGGCTCCCGGGCCTCCGGCGCCCGGCTGGAGGCCAAGGTGCGAGGGCTGGAGCGCCAGGTGGAAGAGCTGCGCTGGCGGCAGAAGCGCACGGCCAGGGGGGCCCGCAGCGCGGAGGAAGAATAGCTGAGACCCTCGGCACCGCTGTCGCCGCACCGAAGAGCCGCGCTGCTTCTGGGCTGCCAGCCTGCCACAGCCCCTGCCCTTGCACACAGCTCCGCGTCCCTGCCACGGCTCCCGGTGAGAAGGGAGGGTGGCCCTGACTTAGGCCGTCTGCGGGGCGCGCGTGCGGGCTAGGCGTCGGCGGCTGGTGCCGCCTGGCCTCCGGATCCCGCCAGCTCCCCATGCCACCTACTATCCCCAGCCCACCGCACCTACTGTCCTCTCCTCCAGCTTGAGCTACCGTGCCACCGCCCCCTGCCCTTGGCCGGCAGGGAAGAGTCTGGATGGGGCTGAGGGCCAGACAGGGCTGTGGGCAGCGGGCAGTGCGCCTCGAGTGTTCCAAGTGCCTTAATCCTAGCAGTAGCACCCTGCCCGCTGCTGCCATCCTGTAGCAGGAGTGCATGGTGGCTGCCATCCCGGAGCGGGCAGCAGCCTAGCCCCTGTACCCTTGTGGGAGCTAAGACCCCAGGAGACTGCGGCTTCTGCTCCTGCTGGCCCCCAGCTCTGGGCAGGCTCAGCCTCGGAGAGGCGGAGCTGGGTGGGCCGGCCGCGCGCGGGGCCGTCCTACCTTGCTGTGGACCCCGGGTGGAGGAATGTGTCCATCTCTGCTGGGTCTGGCGCCAGGAAGATAAAACGTCCAATTCTGACTGCTAAGGTTTGCTGTGAGATCATAGCTGCGGTGATATATATTTTTATCAATGCTTGGTTGATTTTAAATAAAGTGCACGCTATTTTATTATTTTGCTCTGAATAAAGTCTTGGACCGCGCGCGACCGCCGCCCCGACCCTGGCTCAGTAGTTGCTCTGATGTCCCCGCCTGTCCCAGTCGGGCAGGACCTCGCCGCCCGGAGCTGGGGTAGGGAAACTGCCCGCTGCCCAGCTCGTGCCACCAGACCTGTGGGGGGCAGGGTCCCTCCTTGGCCCCTGCCAGGTGCACCGGCGTTCCCGCCTGGGTCCGCAGATGGCGAAGAGCCCTTCTTACAGCCAGCTGGGGAAACGGTCTGCGGCCCGCGCTCTCCCCGGCCCGGCCCGGCTGGACCCCTCAGGGCTGGGTGGGGAGCGGCCCCTCGGCCCCTGCAGCTCTGGCCCGCGGCCCCAGCCCTGGCTCGCCTACGCAGGTGCGGCGGGCGGGGCGGGCCTGGCAGGGCGCTCCGGTCCTCCGGCAGGGGGCAGAGCCCGCGTCCCGCCGGCCCGGCCTCAGGGCCGGCCCCTTCCCACCGCCCGCCTTCCCACTCCGGTTCGGCGCTAGGACCTGGCGGGTGAGGGCGGCCGAGTCGGGTCCCGCGGCTGCCTCGCGCTCCATTGTCTCGAGCCGCGCGGGGACGGACCGTGCCGGACCCACACTCGCGCCACCCGAGCGAGCGAGCGAGCCAGCTAGCGCGGCAGCGGGGTGCGGGGCGCGGCGCCCCGAGCCTGTGGACGTGCACCGATGGCGGGGCCGCGCGGCGACCCGCTCTGCCTCCTGCTGGCCCTGGCTCTGGGCGCCTTCCGAGGTCAGCGGGGACTCGGGCTGGCGGGGAGGTCGGGACCGGCCGTGTCTGCCGCGGCCCCCAGACCCGCGCGTCCTGGTCTGCGAGCGACCCTCCCCCGTCCCCTCCTCCGCCCTCGCCGCGGTCGCCTCCGCGATCCCGACCCCGCGTCTGTACCACTTTCCACCCCCTCCGCGGTCCCGCCTCCGTCCTGCCTTGATCGCCTCCAGGATCCCTCCTGGGTCCTCTCCTCCGTCCTCTGCAGAATCCCTCCAGCATCCCCTCACTGCCCGCTCCTCCCCCCCTCCAGCCGACCTGGCTGCCAGCCCAGAGGCACTGGCAGGCCCTGGGGGCCGTCCTGGCCCGGGGAGCCCCTCTCCGGGGTGGAACCTCGGGCCCCAGCAGCCCCCACCCAAGCAAGGACCAAGCCACCCTTGCCGCGCCCCTGCCCCCGCTCCTGAGCGGCTCCTGCCGAGCCCCAGGCCGCCGGGGCTGGAGCTAGAGGCACCACTCTGGCCCTGGAGCCGAGCTCCCCGTGGCGAGGCCTGGTCCTGCGGGAGACCTCGACACCGTGGGGCCCTGCAGTGGGGGGTAGATGGGTCCCTCACCCGACACCCGTGAGGACCGAGTGGGCCCAGGGAAGTCTCAGATGTCAGCTTCCAGTGGGCACCCTGGCCAGCCAGGGGGTGCCTGCCAGCCTTCCCAGAGGAGAGGGAGCCGGCACATGCCTTGGGGAGCACACGGCCCTGCCCATTGTGTGCTGAGGACGCAGAGGCCTGGGCCATCCGGACTGAGTGCGGGCTCGGAGGCCGAGCCAGGACCCAAAGCCCAGGCCCCAGGCTCCTGGGGGAGCCGGGAGCCCAGCTGGGCCGGAACCCTAGAGGGCTTCCTGGGAGGAGTGGGTGGAGCCAGCAGCAAACCCAGCCAGGTGGGCTTGGCCTCAGCCTCGCTTGGCGATCCACCTGGCTGGTTCCTGGCTTGGGGTGTGGTTCTCAGTCGTCCTGAACTCAACAGAGGGGAAGTACTCAGATTAGTGTGTATGTGATTAGTGTCCAGAGTGTTCATTACTGGGAGGGCCGATGTGTCAGTGTATTACTTTAGTTTTAGATTTTAGGGGTTTTTTGTTTTGTTATGTTTTTGGTTTTTTGACCCAGGGTCTCATTTTGTCATTCAGACTGGCCCTGAGCTCACTGTATGGCCCAGGCAAGCCTGAAACTCAGCAATCCTCCTGCCTCTGCCTCCCAAGTGTTGGGATGACAGGCGTGAGCCACCATGCCCGGCACTGTGGTATGTGGTATTGATGGCTGGCGGGCATGAGTCTCCATGCCCAGCATTGTATGTGGTTACCGGGGATCGAACTCGATACCTTGCGTTTGCAAGGCAGACGCCAGAACCATTGAGCTAGATCCCTGGACCTTAGGGATTTTTTTGAGACAAGGATTTGCTCTGTATCTGGGCTGGTCTTAAACTCATGCTGTAGCCTCGGACTCAAAGTGATCGCTCTGCCTCAGCCTCCCTGGTACTTAGGTTACAGGTGTGCGCCCCTTGCCCAGCTGTGGCAGCCAGTGGGCCTGTCCTTTTGGCACGGGCTTTTCCGTGTCCCGAGCCCGGGGCTCCAGCCGCCCCCACAGCCCGTGCGGCTCACAGGGCTCTGCGGCACCACCTCCCAGCCCCACCCTCGCAGGGCAGGCCCACTCGGACCTGGGGGCCCGGGGAGCGGCTGCCATGGCTGTGTGGCAGCGGCTGAGGGGCAGGGGAGGGTCTGTACCGAAAACCCACCTCCGCACTGCTGTGTCCGGACACACCTGGGGCTCGGAGCCCGGGAGGCGGCCGAGGGGAGCGGGACGTCTGCCGAGGGGAGCCGGCCTGGCCTCCGCCCACCGGGTCTCGGGGCCGGTCTCGTCCGCGAGCCCCTGTGGCCGTCCCGCCCTCCCGGCTGCACACGCTGCCCACCCTGGAGCAGCCGCCACTTGCACCTTCTGCTCCACAGGGCACGGTGGCACGGACGCCCCGCGGGCCCCGGTCTACCTGCCCGCGGCCCTGGAGCTCCTCGACGCCCCTGAGCACTTCCGGGTGCAGCGGGCCGGGCACTACCCCCCTGCCAACTCCTCCCTGGACTCCCGATCCGAGAGCTTCCTGCTTCTGCAGCCCTGGCCGAGGGCTCAGCCGCTGCTCAGGGCCTCCTACCCGCCTTTCGCCGCCCAGCAGGTAGGGAGCGGCGGGGCGCGGGGCGCGGGGTGGGCTGGGCTCACCCCCGGGAACCTGTCCTTTAGGTCGTGCCCCCTCGGGCCACGGAGCCCCCTCAGCAGCCGGTCCCGTGGGACGTGCGGGCCGTCTCCGTGGAGGCAGCTGTGACCCCCGCGGAGCCCCGTGCCCGTGTGGTCTTCCACCTCAGAGGGCAGGACTGGCCGCCGGGGCCTGGCAGCCTGCCCTGCGCCCGGCTGTACGCCATGCACGCTACAGGCACAGCCCAGCGCGCCTGCCGCTTCCAGGTGAGTGGGCAGCCGGGCCTGGTGCCCAGTGCCAGTCCTGAGGACGGGTCTTCTAGGGTCTGCTGTGTGTGAAGCTGGGCACGTGGTGTCTCCGGGCTCCGGTGCACTGGGCGTGGTGCGCTGTGGGTGCCCCAGGAGACAGTGAGGTTCCTGGGGGTGGCATCAGGCTGTAGGGCCTGGCAACGTTGTGTTATTTAGTTTTTTCAGTACCAGGGATTGAACTTGTGACCTTGTTGTTGTGAAGCAGGCGCTGGAAGCCGTGAACTAAATCCCTAGCTCAGTACTTTTTAAAATTTCATTTTTTAGAGACAGGCTCTCACCATATAGCACAAGGGACCCTCAGGCCAGCGTCCTGCCACAGCCTCCCCAAGTGCTGGCTCTGGGTAGGGGCTGTGCAGCCCAACTAGCACAGGCCTGTTTCTGCTCTTTGGGGTTGGCATGGGGTGTCAGGTATGGGCACCACTCGTAGGCCGTGTCCTGAGCCCCTGGCCATTCTGGGGTCCCGAGTGTCCCGTTCGTGTTGGCCGGAACCTTTCGCCCCGGGTCGCTTGTGCTGGGACCTCACGCCGGTCTGTCCCCCAGCCCACCCTGGGCGCCTGTGCAGTGGAGCTGGAGCTGCCCGCAGCCTGGTTCTCCCGGGGCGCCCCGCTGCGGGCTGAGCTGGCCTACACACTGGAGCCCGCCGCCGCCGAGGGCCCCGGGGGCTGTGCACCTGGCGGGGACCAGAACCCGGCCCAGCGGGCCCTCCCGGTGGGGAGCGTGGAGCTGCGCCCCGAGGACCCCCCACAGCACCAGGAGGTGCCCCTGGACGAGGCAGTGACCCTTCGGGTGCCCGACACCCCCGTGCGGCCCGGCCAGCCGTTCACCACCACCCTCCTGCTGCAACACAACTTCACAACCAGCGTCCTGACGCTGCGGTGAGCTCGGGCCCAGGGTGGGTGGGCCGTGCCCAGAGGGTACCTGCAGTTCAGTGGCCAGGTCTGCTGCGACCCTGTGGAGAGGGTGTCCCTGGCGTCCCCGTCCCCTCGCCCACTCGCCACTCCCGCCCCACTGCCACCCTCACCCGGAGCCGAGGCCCAGGGCAGCGCCGCTCCTCTCAGTCCAGCGGGCGGACGGTGGGCACCTGCGCACACCCACCTGTCCTCCGTGCGCAGAAGGCAGGCCGCCCGCAGGGGAGGGTGCTGCTGGCGGGGAGCCGGGCGTCGGGCGGCCCGCTGCGATCCAGGGTCCACGGTGGGAGCGCGGGGAGCAGGGCCGGAGGCGGCCCAGGCCCAGAAGGGCGCAGAGCTGGTGCCGTGTGTGGGCACCGTGGGTGCGGTGACGTCCCAGCAGAGGGAGGGGCCGGCCTGAAGGCGCTGCGTGCCAGCCTTGGCCGAGCCTTCCCCCGGCGGGTCTCAGCGGCAGCCCGAGTGGGAGGTGCCAAAGTGGTGTGGACGCGGGTCTCCGGCCGAGACCCGCCCCACGCGGCCAAGTGACCGAGCGCCCGTCCCCAGGGTCAAGGTGAAGAAGGGCCTGCAGGTGACGGCCGCCCGCCCGGTGCAGCCCGCGCTCTGGACAGTCAAGCTGGACCGCGCCAGGGGCTCCAAGCACCACAGCGCCCTCATCACCTGCCGCCGCGCAGTGCCCACGGAGCTGGGGCCCAGGTGGGCAGGCCGGAGGGTGCTGGGGGGGCAGCACGCAGTGTGCCTGCTTACTTGTGCGCCCCACCACGTGCCGGGACAGCCGAGCCCGAGTCTGCTCCCCACAAGACGGCCTCGGGCACCCCACCCCGCACCCAGCCGACGCAGCGCTTCTGCCAGGGCCGCTCGCAGCAGTTCATGTCTGTGCCTCTTGGGCCGAGGCCGGGGGCCTTGTCCCCGCCTGGATGACCTGGTTCCAGTGTCCTCTGGGCGAGGGGCGGGCAGGCCAGCCCCCTCTCCCCACGCTCCTCGGCTCTCTTAAGTGAGAGTCACAGTGCCCCCTGGGCGAGGGGGACAGAACAGAGCTGAGGCTGGTGCACCCAGAGCCTGGCACAGAGCTGCACGGTCAAGGGGGCTCCGAGGCTGGGCGTGATGTCTCACCGCTGCCACTCCGCAGTCGGGGAGGCCAAGGCAGGAGAGCCTCACATCAGGGCCCCGCTGGGCACGCGGCTCGGTACCAAGCCCTGTGTTCTGCCCCTGGTGCAGCGAAGCGAGGGGTGCCCGTGAAGATTACCGCTCAGAGGGCCGAGCGGGCATGCCCTCATGGTGGACGTGGGCAGCAGAGGTCAAAGTGAGGCTTTCCATGCCAGCCCTGCTGCCGTGGCCAGCCTCTGCCCGTCCCGTGCCCTCGCGAGTCCTCAGCCCTCTCTCCCTGGCAGTAGCAGCCCTGAGCCGGCCGAGTTCCTGCGGGTGGACTTCCTGGCGGAGAACGGCACAGGCGGGGGTGCGGTGGTCGCCCGGCCCGTCACCTGGCAGCTGGAGTACCCCGGCCAGGCCCCTGCCGCCGAGAGGGACAAGATGGTGTGGGAGGTCCTGGTGTCCGAGCGGGACATCCGGGCGCTCATCCCACTGGCCAAGGTGAGTGCGGGGTCAGCCCTGCAGCCCTGGTGGCCGGCGAGGCCCGGCCCGACGCCTGCCTCCTGCCTCAGGCCGAGGAGCTGGTGAACACGGCGCTGCTGACCGGACAGCCCGGCCGCGTCCCCGTGCGCCTGGTCACCGTGGACACCGGGGGCGCCCTGGCCGAAGTGAAGGAGCACATCGGCTGCGAGTCGGCCGACACCCAGGTCCTGCAGGTACGGCCGTGGAGGGCGGAGCGGGGGCGCAGCCCCTCCCGAGCTACCTACAAGTCACCGCGCGGAGAGCCCCGGCCTCCAGCCCCGGAGCCGGCGAGCCCGGTGCCCGGCGGGGCATGTTCCTGTGCTGGGGATGAAACCAGGAGCTGTGCCCTGAGCTACTTCCAGCCCTTTTCTTTTCTTTTCTTTTTTCTTCTCTTCTTTCCTCTCCTCTTCTCTCCTCTTCTCTCCTTTCTCATCTTTTCTTTTTTTGTCTGGGTCTGGCTTTGTAGCTCAGACCGGCCCTGAGCTCACCATGTAGCCCAGGCAAGCCTCAAACTCAGCAATCCACCTGCCTCTGCCTCCTGAGTGCTGGGATGACAGGTGTGATGCCCGGCACTGTGGTGTGAGGTACCAGGGATTGAACTCGGAACATTGTGCTTGCAAGGCAGACCCCAGAACCACTGAGCTAAATCTTCAGCCTGCCCTTTTCTTTTTTTTTGTTTTTGAGACAGGGTCTCACTTTATAGTTCAGGCTGGCCCTGAGCTTACTGTGTAGCCCAGGCAAGCCTCAAACTCAACAATCCTTCTGCCTCTGCCTCCCGAGTGCCGGGATGACAGGCGTGAGCCACCACGCCCGGCACTGTGGTGTGTGGTACTGATGGCTGGTGGGTATGAGTCTCCACGCCCAGCATTGTATGTGGTTACCAGGGATCAAACTCAGGACCTTGCGCTTGCGAGGCAGACACCGGAACCACTGAGCTAAATCTCCGGCTCCCCTTTTCTTATTTTTATTTTGAGGCCCTTCTTGCTAAGTTGCTAAATTCCCCAGACTGGGCTTGACTTGGCATCCTCCTACCTCAGCCTCCCAGAGTGCTGGGATGACAGGTATGTGCCACCATGCCAAACTCTCAACCCATCTTTGTTACATCTAGCTGTGTGATGGTGGGCGGTCTCTTGACCTCCCTGAGCCTCAGTTTCCTCCAGGTGAGCACTGAAGGACCTTTGGGTAGTTGTGAGAGTTAAAAACCCCGGAGACAGTGCCCAGCGGAGCAGCCGCTCTGCTGTTCCAGATGCCCGGCCGGCCTCACTCCTGGCTGGCGGCTGGCCGGCTGCACCTCCCGGCCGAGGCAGCACAGAACCCCAGGTCTCAGCAGGCCCTGCTGGGGGGAAGCCTTGACACGCCAGAGCTGCCGCCTTCGCCCAGGGGCGACACCCCACGGGCCCTCTGGACCCCGAGCGCTGGTTCCCCGGCCAGCGGGCAGGCAGAGCACAGCTCACAGCCTGCGTGGCCAGGTCAGGGCTCCTGTTCCCAGTCGGCCCACCTCCTCCTCTGTGCCCAGGTCTCCGAGGCCTGCGACGCAGTGTTCGTGGCCGGCACCGAGAGCCAGGGTGCCACGGAGGTGCGGGTGGACTTCTGGTGGCGCCGGCTGCGCGCCTCGCTGCGGCTGGCCGTGTGGGCCCCGCTGCTGCCCCTGAGCATCGAGCTGACAGACGCAACCCTGGAGCAGGTCCGAGGCTGGAGGGTCCCCGGCCCCGCAGACGGGTGAGCGGCTCCGTCGGGTCGGAGTGGGCTGGGCGTCTCCCCAGCCGGCCCATGAGAGTCACCCCGCGGCTGAGCAGGCAGAGCTGAGTCTCTGGGATCCCTGTGCCCACGTGCCCTTCCCCACGGCGGTCCCTCGCACCTTCCCACGGAGCCTGGCGGGGCTGGCCCTGCCCCCGCAGCCTTGCCAAGCAGGGCACAGCCCTTCGAAGGCCCCGGGCACGGGCTCTGGGGGCTGACCCGTGACGCCCACCCCACAGCACGCCAGAGCCGGAGCTGGTGGAGGACGGGGAGCGGCGGGCCCGGGGCTGCCGCCTGCTCTATCAGCGCGCTGGCGTGCGCGTCCTCGCGCCCTTTGCTGCGCACACGCCGGAAGGCAGCCGCCGCGTGCACCTGCTGGGCCCTGATTGGCTGCTGGATGTCACCCACCTGGTGGCACCGCACACTCGTGTGCAGGACCCGCGCGTGGCCTCGCTGGAGGGCGGCCGTGTGCTTGTGGGCCAGGAGCCAGGCATCACGGCCATCGAGGTGAGCAGGTGGAGGGTGAACCATGCCATGGGGGCAGTCGGGTGCCCTCCCCAGCGGGCATGCGTGTGGCGGATGCGAAGGTGCAAGGGAAGCCTCTGTGCAAGAGCAGGGCGCCCGGGCCTGGGGACGAGGCCAGGGGCAGATGGCATGGCCAGGGCTGGGCCCGGGGGGAGCCGGCGGGGGGTGCCACGCGGAGCGGGCACCTGCCCACGAGTCGCCTCCCCCACCAGGTGCGGTCCCCGCTGTCTGGAGCCGTCCTTGGGGAGCGGGCACTGGCCGTCACAGAGGACAAGGTCTCCCTGCTGGGGCTGCGGGCGCAGCCTGTGACGGGCATTTCGCTGGCCCTGAGCCGGGGCTCTGCCCACCCGGGGGAGGTCATGGCCACATGCCGGGCACAGTCCGCCTTGCCCGCCGCGGAGCAGGTGATGTCTGTGGGCCAGGGGTGAGCGGGCCTCGGCCCCAGAGGGCAGCCGGGCCTTGGGGGAGCACCAGCGCCCGGGGGCTGTGCGAGGGCGGCCGTGCCGAGGGTCTGCTGGGGACCCTCCGAGGACAGGCAGGTGATTGACACGTGTCCCCTCTCTCCCGTGTCCTGTCCCCGCCTGTGTCTGTGCCGTGCTGTTACCTCCGTCCGTGTGGCCTGTCCCTGTGGGAGTGGCGTCCTGCGCATGCCCGCGTGCCCTCGCGTGTCTGCCCGTGTCCGTGTCCGCAGGAGGTGGCCTTGTCCCTGTGGCTGTCCTTCTCCGACCACACGGTGGCCCCTGCCGAGCTCTACGACCGCCGTGACCTGGGGCTGTCCGTCTCGGCAGAGGAGCCCAGCGCTGTGCTGCCCGCGGCCGGGCATGGCGCGAGGCTTGCGGTGGTGGCGAGTGGCACGGGCGCCGAGGCGCTGCCCCTGCACGTGGCTCTCCACCCGCCCGAGCCCTGCCGCCGCGGCCGCCACCGAGTGCCCCTGGCCTCTGGCACCGCCTGGCTAGGGCTGCCGCCCACGCCCACACCCGCACCCGCCCTCCCGCCAAGCCCAGCCCGGAGCCCGGCAGCCACTGAGGCCGGCGTGGGGGCCAGGCCGCGGGCCGCAGGCGGTGTGGGAGTGAGGGGCAAGTTCGAGTGGGCGGAGGAAGATGGCGGGGCCGGGGCGGAGGGGGAGGACGAGGGGGAGGAGGAGATGGTGCCCGCCCCGCAGCGCGTCTCGGACCTGGAGCTGGGCATGTATGCCCTGCTGGGCATCTTTTGCCTGGCCATTCTCATCTTCCTGGTCAATGGCGTGGTCTTCGTGCTGCGGTACCAGCGCAAGGAGCCCCCGGACGGTGCGCCAGACCCCGCCTCCCCGCAGCCCCACAACTGGGTGTGGCTGGGCACCGATCAGGAGGAGCTGAGCCGCCAGCTGGACCGAGGGGCCCCCGAACTGCCCGGGGCAGAAGCCAGCTGCCCCTGCGGAAGCGGGGGGGCGGGGGAGCCCCGGGCCCCTGCGCCCGGCCCTCCCGGGGACGCCCCCAGCTGCTCCGGCACCCCGGCCCGCAAGGAAGTGGGGGGGCGGCGCAAGCGTGTGGAGTTCGTGACGTTCGCGCCGACGCCCGCAGCGCCGCTGCCCGAGGAGCCCCCGGGGGCCCCCGCCGTGCGGTCCATCCTGGTGGCGGGCGAGGACGACATCCGCTGGGTGTGCGAGGACATGGGGCTGAAGGACCCCGAGGAGCTCCGCACCTACATGGAGCGGATCCGCGGCAGCTCCTGACCCGCCAGCCTGCCTGGCCCCGCCCCGCCCGCCCCTCGTTCGGACTGCGCTCCAGGAAGGGCTTCTGCCCCTTATTTATGGGAACAGGTGTGTTCTATGCTGGGTACAGAATAAACCGGGAAGGTGCCACGCCAGGCCCCGCTGCTGTCTGTGTCAGAATGAGCAGGGTGTGGAGGGCGCAGTCAGCCCCTGTCTGCGCGTGCGCCGTGCCGGGGCCCGAGCCCTGCGTGCCCTCTCATAGCGCCGAGCGATCCAGACAAACAGCATGGCGGTGACGGCCTGGATGCCGGCCAGCAGGAAGAAGTAGAGGTCCATGCGGCAGCTGCTGGTGCGCTCTGGGGCAGACAAGTGCGTCAGGCGGGCCTGGGGCTGCAGCCAGGGCTCCGGGTGGCAGAGCCTCCTGAGGCCCCTGGTATCTGTGCCCGATGGCCCGTCCACCTCAGGCTCAGAGCTAGCCAGGGCTCCGGTGGCTGCCGGGCCCTCACGGCCAGAGCACGGCAATCCCATTTCGACGGCGGAGGTCCAGGCAGGGCCAGCGACGCAAGGGGGCCGCCAGTCTGGGCTGCAGTCCAGCCCCAGGCCCAGGCCGCTAGCTCGCCACCCCCAGAGCCAGAGCACCCCCTGCCCTCAGCCATGCTCACCGGAATCCCTGGGGCAGTCCATCCAGCCCCCCGGCAGGGCCAGCAGGGCCAGCAGGCTGGAGCCCAGCAGCAAGCCCGTGCCCGACAGGCAGAAGAAGATGCTCAGGAGGGCGCTCTGCATGGTGCGTGGTGCCGCCCCGTAGGCGAACTCCAGGCCTGCAGGGAGAGGGCTGCCAGAGCTGGTCCCCGTGAGCGCTCACCCTCCCTGCCACCCACGCCTTGCCCCGAGCCCCAGCCTCTGCCGGGCTCCTGCTTCCCGCCTCAGGCCTGACCCGCCTCCTGCTCTGCCCCAGCGCCCCTGGGGCCACGCTGCTCTCCGGGTCGCTTCCTGCCAGCCCGACTCCTGCCCTGCTCCTGCTGGCTGTGGGTGTGCGGGCATTCCTGGCAGGTTCTCCTGGCCTGGCCCGGGGAGGTGGAGGGGACAGTGCCGTCCTCGCCACCCCACACCCGGGCTAAGCCCAGAGGCCCGCACAGCCCCCCTGCTCCCGCAGGCTTTCCGGTCCCTCCTCCCTGCTGGAGTCTAGCCCCACCCCCACCCAAGCCGTGCTGGGCCACGGACTGTTTCTGTGTCATCCGCTAGCCATGGGGTGGATAAGACAGCGTCACAGGGCCGGTGCCGTGTGCAGGGGGCACCCTGTGGCCTTGAGCTTGAGTGTGGGATGGATGGGGAGGCGGCCTTTGCCCTCGGGTGGAGGCCACAGCAAGCACAGAGACGGTCCGCACGGCCGTGTGCAGGGTGGGAGCGGGAGCTGCAGCGGGAGCCCTGTACCTGGGATGCTGGCATAAACCTCACTGATCCCGATGAGCAGGTACTGGGGGATCTGCCACCAGACAGACAGCGGGGCGGCCTGGTACAGGTCCTGGCCGATCACCTGGGGCGCCGTCTCGTTGCGGTGGACGTACTGTAAGCGCTCTGTCTCCAGGACCCCTGGGGGAAGCCGGGTGGGGACCGCAGGAGCTCAGTCCGGCCGGGTGCTGCTGAGCGACCCGGGGCTGGCCAGGCGGCAGGCGGGGAAAGGTGGCTGGCCTGGGGCGGGGCCGAGGCCTGGGCTCCAGCCCCTCCCTTGCTCCCTGGCTGCCAGGGGGCTCAGAGGTGGGTTTGGAGGTTTCTCGAGCAAATGGAGTCTCGGGAGCAAATGGAGAAGGTGGGTCTCGGGGCAGTCGGCCCGTGTCCCACGCCGGTCGGGAAGTAGCCCAGGCTGGCCCGGCTGTGTCCCCGTGATGTGTGGCCTCTGTGCTGGGGCTCTCGAGCTTGGCACCTGCCTCCTCCCCCACCGCGGGGCGACGGCTCTCGGGGCTGCTCTGGACCATGAGCGAGGGTCCGGCGATGGCCTGCTGTGTGACCTTGGGCAGGCCGCTTGACCTCGCTCACGCAGAAGCAGGAATAAGCGTCCCGGGGTCACCGCAGGTGGGACAGGACAAAGTGCAGAGAAGCGCAGGGCGGAGGGAGGGCCTGGTCCACGCAGCCCCCGCCGAGCCCCTCTCCGCCCCACAGGCCTCGCCTTCAGTCTGTGTCCGAGAGGCAGAGCCAGGCTGCCCAGGGCTGCGAGGGCTGCTCCCTCTGCCGTGAAGTCAGACACAGACCTGAATCGCCTTGGGCTAAAAAGCCATGCGAGAAAGGGCTCGGGTGGCGGGGTCCTCTGGCCCCGGAAAGGGCTCTGGTGGCGGGGTCCTCTGGCCCCGGAAAGGGCTCGGGTGGCGGGGTCCTCTGGCCCCGGAAAGGGCTCTGGTGGCGGGGTCCTCAGGCACCGGAAAGGGCTCGGGTGGCGGGGTCCTCCACTTACATCGTGCTTAGTGATTTTTGCGGCGCAGGGTCCGAACCCCAGGCCTCGCACGCCCTCGGAGCAGCTGCCCCTTTTCTACATACACCCCACAAACCCTTTGGAAGCGGAAGCAGGAGGGGGGTGCCCTGGGTGCCCGCTGTCGCTGTGCCCAGGCGCCTTTGAAAACCGTCCCAGCGCCCTTGCAGGGTCACAGAGACCCTCAGAGCCCGAGGGAAAGTCCTCCGGCACCCCAGAGGCCCTTCAGCATGCGCCTCTGTGAGGCCACGGCTGGACGGGGGCCGCTGTGCTGGCCCGGCCCGCCCCAGCAGCCCTGGCCCAGCCCGCCCAGCCACACACCTGCGGCAGCCACGGAGGCGAAGCTGAAGAACATGCCCAGGCCCATCTTGTGCAGGGCCGAGGGGAGCAGCCCTCGGCGCAGCAGCAGGGGGTCCAGCAGGCGGTCCTTCAGGGGGACCAGCAGGAGCACAGCCGCCACGCTGGCCAGCAGGAGCCAGGCCTCCGGGACCTGCGTGCGAGGAGCCGGGCCAGGCCCGAGTCAGCCCCTCCCCCTGGAGCCCACACTCCTCGCTGCGGCCGGGCGGATCTCGGGGTGCAGCTGGTGGGCCCCGCCTTGTGCATCCGCGGTGTCTGCCCGGGACGTCGTACACCCAGCATGAATGCAGCATGATCGGTTAGTAAAGGTCCAGACGTCGTCTCTCTGGCCAGCGTGACGGTCTGGCTTTGGGAGAGTCTGTAGCGCAAGGGGCTGGTTTAGGCCGTCCGGGCGGAAGGGGAGATCGGGCCGTCTGGCCCCGAGGCTGAGCAGGGCCCTCATGGGCTCCGCGTGGGGCTCGGCAGGACGCCCGGCCACGGTGCTGCCCGCCCCTCCCCCAGGACAGCATCCCAGACCCGCAGCCCCGCAGCGCAGGTGCCGAGGGCTGCGCTCACCCGGTAGCCGCTGCCCCGGGCGCTCAGGGGCCCCGGTGTGCTGGTGGGGCTCTCGGGGGAGACGCTGGGGATGCGGAGGCGCAGGCCCTGCAGCACGTAGGTCGACTGCATCTGCGGAGAGCGGGGCGGCTGGAGGGGCCCGCGGGGCAGGAGCCCCGCACCAGGGCCTGGAGGCCTCCGCCCCTCCTCCTCAGGGCTGTGGCACCCAGGGCTGCACAGCGGGCATGTCCGTGCTGGGGGGCGCCGTGCGGGCAGCCGACAAGGACTGTCTGCCCTCTGGGGAGCTTCCACCCGGCACCGAGCCGTGCTGTGCCCAGGACGTGTTGGGTCCCTGTGTGACAGGCTGGCCCCACGTGCCCTGTGCTGTGCTGTGTCCAGGACCCCAAGGGGAGACACTGGGAGTCAGAGCCGCCTGCTGTCCGCGTGGGGAAGCGGAGGCCCAGAGGGGCGGAGTCCGGGAGGAGCCAGGCCAGGGCCTCTGCAGGGCTCCCTGCCCCAGCCCGCACGCACCTGGAAGTACACCATCCAGTAGGGCACCAAGGCCACCACGACGGGCAGGATCTTCACCAGCACCTGGAAGTTGGCGACGTCCTCCTGCGGGGAAGGGCCGGGCTGGGGGGCCCTCTGGCCAGGCAGCAGGTGGGTCCCTTGGGGGTCTCTGCGGGCCCAGGGACAGCAGAGTCAGGAGCACCGCTCCTCCAGCCACCGCTGCCCTGCTGTCCGGAAGATGTGTCGCCTGGGCGTGGCAGGCAGGGCACGTCTCCTGCGGGCTCCTCCCTTCCCCGCGCTTCCTGTCGCCAGCCTGTGGCCTCTTTCTCCTCCGCCAGGCCCTGTGCCATGGCGCACGCCTTGGAGCAGCTGACCATGAACTGAAACGGAAAACCGTGAGCCAAGTAGACCCTCCCGCTCTGGTCTGCAGGGGTTGGGTGTGTGTCCCAGCACGGAGAGAAGCCGCGGGACAGCTACGGTCCTGGGAGGAAGACCAGAGGCCACGGCAAGCAGCCTGCGGGTCGGCGGTGGCCTCCCTTTCCCGCGGGAACAGGAGCCGTCGTGGACAGATGTAGGCACGCGGAGGAATGCGTCAGGAGACCGGAGACTCAGCACCGCTGCAGCCCTTTCTCCTGAGTCTCGGATCCCTCGGGCCCAGGAGCGGGGCACGGGGCCACTTCCCAGCGGCCTCGGGCTCCAGCAGCCCGTGACTCAGCCCGAGGAGGCGGAAGGGTGTGCTGCAGCTTCCGCCTCTCGGACTTGCAGACCGGCTTTCCCTTCCTGTGCTCGGACGCGTGTCCGCCCTCTTGCCGCCCTGGGCCTCATGCTCCGAGAGGCAGGGGCGCCACGGCCTTGAGAAGGGGACAGGGCTCTGCAGCGTGGCCTGGGTGGGCCTCAGCTGGCAGCCATGTGGTGAGGACGCTCCGTGTGACTGTGGCAGGAGACAGGAGCCGGGCACCCCAGGGCCATGCGGGGCAGAGAGGCTGCCACGGAGCCCGCAGGCCACGGTAGTGAGGCAGCGGGGCCCATGAGCGCGGCTGGACTCCACGCACCACAGCGTCCCGTGGACGCCAGGCCCGGCCAGCGAGCCCTCGCCACCTCCCCCCAGGTCCTGCTGGTGTGCTGTGCCAGCCGGGACGCCCCCACGGTGAGCACAGAGTGCTGGGCCTCAGTCCTCCGACGCCGGCTGGTGGGGCGCCGGTGCTGGGCTCGGTCACAGCGGGCGTGCAGAGAGGGCACATTCTGCCCCGGGCCTGCGCCGCCACCTCAGCTCCCGCGGCCGCCCCCACTGCCGGTGTCTGTCTGCACCGTGGGCGCCAGCAGCCTGGCTTCCACGGCCCCACCCCGGACGCTGGCGGTCTCTAGCAGAGCGTCCCGTGACGCCCGGAGCCGCCGTGGTCACAGCGCAGTGCGGGCTCCGCACGGGTCACACACGGCGCATCCCGCGGGCTCGGGCCTCACCCGGCAGCGCGTGGTCGCCACAGCCGGGGGCAGCCGCTTTGGAGCGCCAGCCTGAGCAGCGAGGACACCTGGCTGCCCCTCGGGGGCCTGGAGACGAAGGCCGGGCTGGCGAAGAGGAAGGCGAAGAAGGCCAGGAAGGCGCAGCCCAGGGCAGCGCTGTAGCCCGGCAGGAAGCCCACGTTCTGCTGCACGAAGGCCACGGCCAGCAGGGCGGCGACGGCCCCCACGTTGCTGCTCCAGCAGAACCAGTTGAAGAAGCGGCGGGTGGCGTCACGGCCCAGCTCTACCACCTGCCAGAGCGCGCAGGGTCAGGCGCACGCCCGTCTGTCCGCCCCACGCCCTCCACACCCCTTCCGGGCCGCCGCGGCCCTTTCCCACAGCACACGCTGCTCCTCCGCGAGTGACCCCTGCCCTCGGCCACGGCCTCGCCCGCCGATGCCGCGTCTGCCGGGGCTCGGCCCCCTCACACGGCCGCCGCGCCGCAGCTGTGCACCCCTCCGCTGCCCCGACCCCTCCACGCCCGGACCAGGCTCTGGCTCTGGCTCAGCCCGGCCGCCTGTCCAGACGGAAGCGGCCGGCCACCAGCGCCCGCGCCTCGGGCCGACCCTGCCTCCGTCTGCTACTGTCCCCCACGCAGGGCTGCGCTAGCTTTACCTCCTGGGGAAAAGACCATAATGTGACTCCCCGTCCCAGTGGAGACTCACAACCAACCCACAGGAGGGACGGGCGGCCCCGCGGTGGCGCACGGGCTGTGTGGCTCGGTCCGCCGTGGAAGACTGAGTCGTGGAGGAGCAGCCCCTCCTTTCCTATCCGTAGCAGCTACGAAGACTGTGGCCCCGGCCGCCCAGGCCTCACGCACAGGACAGACCTGCATCCCCAGCACACGGACCGGGGTTAGGGTGATGGACGCCTCGCTGAAGGCAGCAAGTGTGAGCAAAAGCAGCTCGTGGCTCCGAGGCTGAGCCTCTGCCTGCTGGTGCCAGCCTGTCCCAGCCCAGCCACCGACCCACTGTATCCCGTTCTGCAGCAGCCTCCTGCCTCAGCCTCCCGGAGTGCTGGGATGACAGGCATGCAGCAGCGGGCCTGGCTGAGCCTGCGCCGTGCTCCACCCGAAGCCCACCTCTGTGAACAGGTGCTGGACAGGAGGCCCTGTCGCCGTGGAGCCCGGGGAGGCCTTGGAAACCAGCTCTGCCCCCAGGAGGAAGGAGACGCAGGGGCACAGATCGCTGAGGCCTTGGAGGTCAAAGGGTCAAGAGTATAGGGTCAGGGCCACGGGTGGGGGGTAATGATGGAGGAAGCTGAGGCCACGGGAGACACGGGCAAGACAAGTGAGCCCTGAGTGCTGGAGCTGGCGCGAGCCGCTGGAGGCCTGTGGTTCCCAAACCGGCACCCACTGGTCTGGCCCCGACCCAGTGGTCTGGATAAGATAGAAGGGGAGGGAGAGGCTGTGGAGGCCCCTGGTTGCTTTTGCTGCCGTGTGGGCACCATGAGCTGCTTCTCCTGTCGCGCCGCCCGCCTGGGAGCGGCCGGCTACGGACCGAACCACCCACACGCTGGCGGCTGAATAACCTTTTCCCTTTAGCTCTGGTGGCACAAATTTTGCCCCAGCAACAAGAGGAATGTTTCTAACACATCATACAGTTAAAGAACGTTTGAAGGACAGGAAAGAGCAGTTTGTCCAGCGCTACCCGTTGCTGCCGTGTCTTCCACCTGTGTGAGCAGCCTGTGGGCAGCCGAGTCCGGCGTGCCAGCCCCGAGGCATGAGTCACACTGTCCCAGCATGCAGCTGCCCAAGGATGGCAGTGCCCTCAGGCGTGTTCACTCACTTAGCAAAGACGACTGAGGGTTCGCTGTGTGCTGCCCCACCACGGGACCAGCAGCCACAGACCACAGCAGAGGAGACTGGACGCCCTGCTACCTGTGGCTGGAAGGGGCAGAGCCAGGATTGGACAGGCCTGCCTGGCAGCCTTGGGCATTGAGGGAGAAGGGGGAGGCTGCTGGCCCCACCGCAGCCCTGGCCTTGGTGACCCAGTTTGGACATTGATTAACCCGGGGAGGCCTCAGGCTCCCCATCTGTAAAATGGGCACAGCAGCACCCCAGATCCTGTGGGCATTTAGCAAGGTCGCTAAAGCCCATCCACCCTGGCACAGGCTTAGGAGGCCAAGGTGTGGCCACCTGATGTCCTGCCCAGCACTCACCTGGTCGGCACCGAAGGCCGCGAGGTTCGCACGCACAGAGCTGGCAGCGAGTGCGAGCAGCAGGAGAGCACCGTACAGCGGAGCCGCGCAGTAGGGGCCGGGTGCGGGCGCGCGGACGGGCGCGGGGCGCAGCGGGAGGGCGCGCAGGTCGCCGCAGAGCACCAGGCGGGCGTCGCCACCAGCCGAGGCGAGCAGCAGCCCCAGGCCAGGAAGGTAAAGGCCGAGGCTCAGCACCAGCGCGCGGCGGCGGCCCAGATAGGCGTCCGCCGCCCAGCCGCCCAGCGGGGCCAGCACGAAGGAGGCACCCAGGAAGAGCAGCGCGGCGAGGGACGCCTGCGCGCCGGCCCAGCCCAGCCCGCCCAGGTGCAGCACGAGCGTGGCCGCCACTCCGAGGAAGGCAGCGCGCTCCAGCGCCAGCACCGCCAGCACCGCCGCACAGGCTGCTCGCACCCGCCATGCGCGCGCCCGGGCCACCAGCGGCCGCCGCTCCTCGGGCGCGGGCATCGCTGAGCCCGTCCTGGGCCTCCCAGGGCCCTCCTGCCCCACGCCGCCCCGGCTTCCCGGGCTTCCCTGACCCCCGCCGGCCCAGGCCTTTTCTGTCCTCCCTGTTCTCCGCGCTCCCGGGGGCCTATCAGACTCCGCCGGCCTCCTTGTCCGCCCCGACCCCGTGGGTCCCTCGGCACCCGTCCCCCTCTCGCTCTGCCCTTCCTGCCCCCCCACCCTGCCCCTCCCCCTCCCCCACGACTCTTGCTGCTGTTTCCCTGCCTGTCCGCTTTCCCTGCTGGGTCCTCTATGGCCTCTCTGAACACCAGTCTCCTCTCCGTGAGACCCCGCGGTGGCCCTGCCCCCGCCCCCTGCGGTCCTGTGCCCGAGCTCCGTCTCCGCCCGGAGTCTGGAGAAACCCTGGGCTTCCTGGTCAGCGGCCCAGGGCTGCGTCACATGGCGTGAGGAGAAGTGAAAGCCGGGTCACAGGCCCTGCCCCACCCGCCCGCGTTTCTAAAATTCCCCTTCCTCTGCCTCCAGCCTCCAGAGCTGAGGAATATCCTGCCTTTCGCTTTCGCTTCTCTCCAGGGTCCCGGCGGCGGCGGCTGCGCCCTGCCCTCGCCCAGGGAACCCAGGCTGGGCGGATGGGCCGGGAGGGCACCTCGGGTGGCACCGGCCCACTCCGAAGATGTGGAACTGGGCCTCTGAGGCAGGGAGGGCTGGCGAGAGTCAAGATTGAGCCACGGCCACCCCTGTGTGGCCAGGGCCGGGGCGCGAGCCACAGCGCGGACGCCGGGGAGGAAGGAAGTGGTCCCGTTCAGGACACAGCAGCACCTTCCCGAACCCACAAGTGCGGGGAGACAGCGGGCGCTGGCCGCAGGCGAGGTCCCAGCCGCCAGCCCCGCCCCCGGCTGTGCCACCCTGGGCTCCCCCGCCCGCAGCCGTGGCCGGCTGCCCTCCAGGCGGGCTGCGGCTGGAAACGGCCTCTGTGCCGCCTCCCCAGGGCCCCGCCGCCACGCTCTCGGAGCCTTTGCGCCGTCACTCGTCAGGCTCGAAGTCCCCGCAGCACAGCAGACCCCGGGCCGGGTCGCAAGGGCGACCCCGCGAGGCCGGCCAGACCGGAGGCCGGCAGGGAGCAGGCCGCAGACGGGCCGCGGAGTGGGGATGGGCAGCCGCGGCAGCCTCCACACGGGCCTGCGGGCGCCGGCTGCTGCCCGGGGTGGTGGGGCAGAGTTTGGTCGCAAACCCAGAGCCTTCCCCTGGGCAAGGTCACTAGGCCGGCGGAGGTGACCCGTGCGCCCCAGGGGGCAGGCCCAACATGGCAGGCGCGGATTGGCCGTCCTGACCTCAGCAGGTGCAAGTGAGGGGACCACAGGGACCCCCGGAGGCGACGGATGGCAGAGCCCGACGCACAGGACGTCTCTCCCGTCGCTCAGCTTCTGTGCTCAGCAGGCGGGACGGGCATGCCTGCTCCCGAGAAGGCACAGTGTGCTGAGCCGGGAGGGACGGTGGCTGGCCTCCTGCAGATGGGAGAAGCCGCACCCTGAAAGACGATGACTCGCCAGGGCACCCGCGACGGCGAGGGCGGCGTCAGGGGCTGGAGGGAGGATCTGGCCCAAGAAGCCCAGGGCCCCGCTGCAGCCACGACCCGCAAGCCCACAGTGGCGTGGCCTGTGGCAGCCTGGGCTGGAGGTGGGCGGAGAGGCTGCTTTTCCCTGCGGTCTGGCCTGGCAGCGTGAGGACGCGCGGTGTGGGCCTGAGGCCTCGGGGAAGTGGCTTGAGACTCCCAGGCCTGCTGCGGACGCCTGGCTGGCAGGGGACAGGTGCCAGGTTGGGGAAGTTCACAGGTCCACCTCGGGGACTGCCCAGGCCTCGGTCCTGTGTGCTTGTCCCCGCCCTGCGCCGGGGGCACCCCGTCTCCTTCCGTCCTCATGCGTTGTTCGTGTGCTCGCCGTGGCTTTGCCACATAGACATCTCGAGGCCCCTGCTGGACCTGCGTGGGCTGGGCGAGGGCTGGGCGAGCTGCCCGTGAGGGCCCCGGAGCGTGCGGCGTGGCGTGTGCCCTGCTGGGGCTGAGCGCGCCCCCGCTTGGCTCGGCCTCAGGCCGCCTCCACCCCCGCGGCCCGGATTCACTCTGGCCTGTGGCTCTCACGGCTGGCGACATCCCTGCCCTTCCTTCCATCTTCATATGTGTCCATCGGCTTTCCGTGGCGGGGACGGAGCCGCAGAGGGGGGAGGGCAGGCGGGCTTTGCCCCGGCCGCAGAGCTTCCGGTCTAGCAGAGCACGCAGCGGGCACACCTGTGACAGGGGAGGCGCTCAGCACATGGCAGAGGAACCCGCAGAGCTGGCGGTCAGGCTGGCAGTTACTCCCCCTGTTGCTTCTTCACACACCCCAGTGCCCCCAAAACAATCTGGAGCTGGCCATGCCCGTGTGCCTGCGCTCACTTCCCTGCCTGTGCCACCATGGCTCTCCACCAGGGGGCAGCCCCAGCCGGGCACAGGGGACACCCTGCAGGGCTCAGGAACTGGCCCCACCAGTGGGCCCCGGGCTGGGTGTGGAGTCAGGTGGGGGGCAGGCGGGGGACCCCGAGGGGAGCCCCTGGCCAGGGCCAGGAGGGCAGCCGTGTGGACTGCAGGCTGCTTGGGCAGCGGTGCCGCCCCACGCACACCGTGTGTACTCAGCACTGTTGCTGCACACGGGGAGCAGGAGCCAAGGAAGCCGCTCCCCGGGCCGCTCAGAGCCTCCTCCTCCCCACCAGGAAGCCAGCTCAGCTCCGGCGCCCCAGACACCCCATCTCACCCTAGCACCATGTGGGGGCGGCTCCTACCGGCCAGGGGAGCTCATCTCACAGACCCCGTCTGCGCCTGTCCAGGGGAACCCTAGGCCCCTGCCCCCGCTCCCTGCCAGGTGGCCCCAGCACCCGCTCGGCCGGGACAGTGGTCTTCCCGGGAGCCGGAGCCAGGCGGGCAGACCCGGGAGCCTCCGACCCCGCCTGCGCATCCCCGGCCTGGGCGCGGCTCCTCCTCCAGCCCCGCTGCGCTGAGCTGCAGCCCTGGCCTCGGGTGGCCGGCAGCGGGCTCCCTGCACCTGCGCCGGCAGCCTGGCTTCCTGGAGACCAAACCACAGGCGGCACGTAGAGCGTGAGGTGCTGGTGGGCTGGGCCCGCTGCTGCCGTGTGCGAGAGCCAGCAGCCCAGGAGAACAGGAGCGGCGCGGCGGACGCGGGGCCACGTCCACGCCCAGGACAGAGGCGCTGCCCGCTGCCCACAGCCCAGCACGCGTGGCCATCTGAGATGGCGACCACCACGTGGCTCTTCCTCGGCCTCGCTGGATGGCTGTCGGCGGCCTGCTCAGGTACCCTCTGCCACCTCCGGGCACAGGCCCTGCTCTCTGGGGTGTTCGGGCTGCCTTCGCGGGGCCTTTTAGCCAGTACTTGGTCCTAGGCTCCAGATGGGCAGCAGTGCCCAGGGCCCGTGAGGGGCCCGGCCAGCAGCGTCCCCGGAGAGGCCTCAGGGGCTGGCGAGGGCAGCGTCTGCATGCCGCCCCGAGGTCCTGGGCCGGGGCGAGGCACGGCCCCCAGCAGGTGCTTCTTGGCAGGGAGGGGGCGCCTTCCAGACAGAGCTGGGCTTGGGGCTCGTGGGCCCGGGAACCGCGGGGAGCCCCGCAGCCGCCATGGCCAGTGATGTGGGCACAGCCTTCTGGGTAACTTGGGAAGAACTCGAGCTCCCCACGCTGCCCCGTGGAGACGCCCTCACGCCGTGTCTCACACCTGGCAGGGAGCTGGGGGAGACAGGGCCCTGCTCAGGGCCCGGCGGGCGTCCGGCTGGTGCTGGTCTCCTTGTCTGTGTGTGCTGGTGGGACCGGCCCCAGGCCCGGGCCCTCCCCAGGCCACGAGTGTGAAGCCACCGCTGCCCGTGGCTGGAGCGGCCATCTTCCTGAAGCCAGGGCCAGCCTGCTGCCTCCTCCTGGGCTGAGGGGTGTCAGGCCCCGGCTCCTCTGCTGTTCCAGGGTGAAGGCAGGGTGGCCTCCGCCTGGGGCCCCGGGGACCAGGGCCGCACTGGTCCCTGCAGTGTGTCTGTCTTGCCCAAGACCTGGCCTGCAAACCCCAGCAGCCTCTTCCCCCGCTGGTTCTGAAGTCAGGCCGCTGCCAGTAGATGCAGTTTTTACTGACACAAGTTTAGCCTGGAAAGGAAACTTTACACCGCTGTTGTAAATGGAAACCGCCGACATTTGCCATCAAAAGGAGGTAAAGGGGAAGGCAAGATAAATGGCAGCCAAACCCCAGGCCGAAGGTCACAGGGTGCGGAGACGCCTTCGCCCTTTTGGGGATGTGGAGGTGACAGCCGCCACAAGCTGGCATTTTCTTCTGGGCTTTTGAGGGGACTGGAAGCACTTACTGCGAGCGGGGATGGCAAGTTAAGGCCCACATGCGGCTTCCTGGCACCCTCGGGTCACCGTGGGAGAGAGGTCAGGGTCCTGGAGGGAGAGACACACAGCCGCCAGGAAGGGCAGGGCAGGGCAGCCCGCACCCCGCAGGGCCCCCCACCTGGGCCACGCCGCCTTCTCCGCTCGGGCAGCCTGGGTGCCAGCACAGCCTCTGGTGGCCGCTGCCTGTGGTGGGCTGAGAGTCTCGGTCTGTGCGTTCGCCGCTGGCACTCCTGGGGGCGGGGGCACAATTCACCCACTGTCTGTTCCCGATCAGCGACCCGGGGTGCAGGCCGGGGGGGCTGACCGGGCGGGATCCCGTCTCTGGTCTCATACCGTCCGTACCTCAGTTTTCCTGTCAGTGTGGGTGATGTGGTCACCGGGCTCTGGGCACCCTTCCAGGGCGGTCCCAGGCCCGTGACCGGTTCGGCCTGCAGGGAAGACGCTCCAGGGTGGCTTCCGGGTGCTCAGAAGAAGCCCCTGGGGCGGGCGCTGGCGCGGCTCACACAAGGCTGGGGTTCCGTCGCTAGCACCAGAGAAGCCGATTTCAGGGCTGGGATTTAGCTCCGTGGCTCCAATGCCTGCCTTGCAATCCGCAGTACCATGTGTCCAGAAACCAATTTCACTTCTTCAATTAAAAATAAGTAAATGTAACACACTCATCGCTTTGTATTTATTAGCCCAGTATTTCTGTTTTCAGTCCGGGGCATTGAACCCAAGGGTACTCTGCCCAGAGAGCCACACCCCGTCCTGGCTTTTAATTTTGAGACAGGGTGTCCCTGTGGGGACGGCCGGCCTTGAGCCCTGCCCTGCCTGTCGGTGGAGACAGGCCTGAGCCTCGACGCCCAGCCCAGCCCAGCAGCTTTCGGGGCCTGGGGCGGCTTTGGAGTCACAGGACGAGCAGAGAGCGTCCCTCGGACAGCGGGGGCTGAGCGCGGCCAGTCAGCCCGCAGGGCAGGCAGCGTCGGGACCTGGCAGTTCACCTCGAGGCGCATAACACACACCCTGTGCACCAGGCGGGTCTCACTCACCGGACGGACGGACGGACGTGCGCGGCGTGCTGCAGGGTGACACTGCAGTATGAATTTGATTTTCACCATCGAGATCGCACGTGCATTCGCACCGTCTGCGCCGGGCAGCGGTGCCCGTGGTGCTCTGAACTGTCCCCCGAGTTTAATGAGCCCGTCTTTGGGGGGGCGCCTTCAGCACGGAGCTGCGGCTGAGCCCGTGAGCCCCGCTTTACTACAGAGCGCGGAGGGAAGCTTCCCGGGTCTGCCGGGTCTAGACAGCTGACACGGGCAGAGCGGCCCTTCCGTGCCCCTGCTAATCTAGCGAAGTGTAGGGTGCTGCGGGTGCCCTGAGCCGGGCGCCCCATCGCAGCTGAGAGGCTCCCTGCCGCGGGAGCTGGTGGTGCCTTGGGGTCTTGGCAGCTCATTCGGCGGGGGCTTCTCTTGTTTTATTTTCTTCCCGTGGCGCCGGGGGTAGAAGCAGGGCCGCTCTGCCGCGGACCTCCCTCCCAGCACTTTTTATCTTCGAGAAGGGTCTCACGGAGTCGCCCAGACGGGTGTCCCACCTGTGATCCTTCTGCCTCAGCCTCCCGAGTCATCCGGACTGTGGCGTGAGCTACCGCATGGCGTGGGAAGCTTTCGTTGACGGCCACACACGCCTCATTTCCTGCTAGGAGAGCTCAGGAATTCAGTTGGTCCCGGTGGCGGGATCTGAGGCTCAGGAACCCGGCTGCTCGCTGGGTCAGGGAGGGATAAGCCCGTGGCCGTGCTGGAGGCTTCGGGGTGGGAGCGGCGGCGTGTCCGAGGGGGGCTGGCAGGAAGGGCCTCCCGGGACCGGCTCGGCCACGCTCCTCCGGCCCCCGTGGTGGACGAAAACCACGCAGCGTGCGGCCCAGGCTGGGGGCCGGGGCACAGGCCCAGTTCCGCCTCTGCTCAGCCCCACACGGCGTGGGCCTCGCTGGCCTGGGGCAGGCTCAGGAGCGGGAGGACGGGCCGGCCCTCCTGCCTCAGGTCGGGGAGGCCGTGCGAGGCGGGTGTGAGGGCCGCCGGGGAGCCCAGCCCACCGCAGCCAGCGCCAGAAGTCCCGTTCCCTGATGCCCGGAGGGTGCAGGTGACAGAGGCCCAGGGCACCTGTCCTCGGGCACCCGAGACAGGGCCGGCTGGCGCCAGACGGAGCCCTCCTGTCCCCGGGCACCGTGCGGCAGGGGCGGCACCTGGACCCGCGGCCCCAGTTTGAGTCTGGGAAACTGAGTCCGAGCAGCTTGAGGAAGAGAGGAGCCCTGGGCAGGGCGCGCGGAAGAGACCCGGTCTTCCCCGCAGGGCACCCGGCGGGCCCTTCCTTTCTTTTTGGCCCTAATTTCTCCTTGGGAAAATGGTCTTTTTTTCTTTTCTTTTTTTTTTTGTGCTACTTGGGATTGAACCTGAGGCTTTCATGTTAAGCTACGGCCCAGTCCTTTAGTTAGTTTGCTTGTTTGTTTGTTTATTTGAGACAGGGTCTCACTTTGTAGCTCAGGCAAGCCCTGAACTCAGCAATCCTCCTGCCTCTGCCTCCCGGGTGCTGGGATGACAGGCGTGAGCCACCACACCTGATACTATTGCATGTAGTTCCCGGGATCAAACTCTGGCCTTGCGCTTGCTAGGAAGGCACCGGAACCACTGAGCTAAATCTCTGGCTCAAACCTCTTTTATTTTTTATTTTGAGACAGTCTTACTAAGCTGAGACATTGCCTGGGTTGGGCTGGAGCGTGTGGTTCTCCTGCCTCCGCCCCGGAGGGCTGGGGTCCCAGGTAGGCACAGCAGGCCTGGCCCAGGGTACGTGGGGTGTGCTAAGGCCTGGGCCCGGAGGTGCCCAGCTGCACGCACAGTGGCCCTGCCATCTCCGCGCAGCAGAGACCCGCAGGCGGGGAGCAGCCCCAGCACTGGCTGCCCCCCACCCCGCCGCAGGAGCCCGGCTCGCGCAGGCCCGGGGTCGTTGCCGCAGCTCTGCACCCCTCGTGTCTGCAGATCGCTGAGGTGCAAAGTGGATTTAGACGCCCCAGCCCGGAGTGGCTCAGCGTGTCCGCGGGGAGTGTGGGGCAGGCCGCGGCCGCCGCCTGCGATGCAGGGGTGGGTTACGGACACGCGGTTTGCACAGGGAGCTGGAGGCCCCGCACGACAGCCCTTCTCACAGACGGGGCCCGGGCCCGCAAGGCTGAGGAAAAAACTGAAGGACAGAACTAAAGGGACAGACGGTGGGACCTGGGACGAACAGGCCGCTCGCCCCGTGAAGGCACCAGCCCCCGCGAGCTTCCGTGGGTGCTGACGTGAGCCAGGCTCAGAAAGGACGAGACGCAGCTCTCTCTCGTCAGGGACGGAGCAGACGGAATGCGGGCTGTGCACACTGTCCTGTAATCAGGTTTAGCCGAGCGTGGAGGTGCACCCTGTGAGCAGCACTTGGGCAGAAGCAGGAGGGTTGCTGTGAGTTTGAGGGCAGCCCGGGCTACAGTGAGGCCTTGTCTCAAAAGCAAAAAGAAACCGAAAAAGAGAAGGTTTTAGTCGTGAGAACGGAACCTGGGTGCGAGTTCCTCTGACCTCAGCAGGCTCTTCCCTAAACAAGCCGGTGGTGGGGTCAGCCCCCCACAGACCGCTTTGGGCATGATTGACACTGTGGTCCCCTCAAGATGCCACACCGTCAGGCGGAGCCCAGGCTGCTTCCAGACGAGCGGCCCTGTCCAGGCTCTTTCCCTGTGCCACCCCGGCCTCGGCCCTGGCACGGGTCTGCTCCTGCCTCATGAGGTGGTGAGGCGCCCGTCCCGGGGGGGGGGGCAGTGTGTAAGGCTCCCTGATCGGGCGGGCGGAGCAGGCACAGGGGGAGCTGGGTGCTGTGCCGTGTGCCCAGAGAGCTCCAGCAACCTGGCCCTGGCGGCCGGTGGGCCTGGCCGCACAGGGGCACTGCCGTCTCCTGTCCCGGCCTGTGCCAAGCTGTGTTTTCCAGCGGGCTTCGCTCCCGGGGAGCTAAGGGCAGCCCGGCCCTCCGGGGACTCCTGCAGTGCGGGCCAGCCCCTTCCCCCAGCCGTGTGATTCTAGAACTCTCACCAAGCTCAGCATGGCGCGTCCATCGCGATGGGAAATAGGCCGCAGGAAGAGCTGGCAGGCGCCGCGCGTGGCTGGGCCTGGCCCGCCGTCTCACACCCTTCAAAGCGAGAGAGAAATGTCAGCACCGCAGTTTCTCCCGCTTCTCTCCGTTCCTCAGAGGCCGGGGCTCGGGCCCGTCTCTCCCGGGACCTGGACCTTGCCCGGGGTGGGACAGGCTGACAGGCCGTCTGTCCGCTGGGTTTCTCCCTCCCGCGGGTCGCCCCCGAGCACGGTGCACGCATAAGCATCCTGTGGTGTCACGGCCACCCTCGCCCAGGTGTCGGCGACTGCCGGAAACTGCAGGGCCCCGCCGTGCTTCCAGGCCACTGCCGCACCTGGACTGTCCTCGCTGTCCAGGCACTGAAGGCCGGGAGGGGCGAGCCGCCACGGGGCTGCCCCAGGCTCAGCCCGCCCGCTGGCCCCACCTTGGGCCTCGGGGCTCTGCTCTGCCCAGTCCCGCTCGGTCCGGACTGTGTCCCCCCAAGCGCGTGGACTCAAGGGCTGTCCTCGGGGCCATGCAAGCACCCACAGGAGAAGTCGTGCTGGGCAGCGGGGCGGAGGCAGGGGATGCAGGGTGCCAGCGCAGGCTGGCGGGGTGAGGGGCACGGGTCTCAGCCCTGCCTGCCACAGGGGACGAATCCGACATGAGTATTTTATACCAGTTCCTTTTTAAACCTAGACCCGTGTATTTGTTTGTTTGTTTTTGAGATAGAGGCTCGTTTCATAGTTCAGAGTGGACCCGAACTCACTATGTAACCCAGGCTATGTTCAAACTCACAGCAGTCCTCCTGCCTCTGCTGTGAGCCGCCATGCCCGGCTACATTCGTATTTTTATTAGTGTGTGTTCACGTCCTTAAGGGGAGCTGGTGTGTGTATACCCCACATCTTAATTCCTGTCTCAAATCTCTCTGTCCATTCTTCCCTTTTTTTTTTGCTTTTTGAGACAGGGTCTCGCTTTGTAGTTCAGGCTGGCCCTGAGCTCACTATGGTGCCCAGGCAAGCCGCCGCGAACTCAGCAATCCTCCTGTCTCTGCCTCCCGAGTGCTGGGATGACAGGCGTGAGCCACCACGTCAGGCATTGTGGTATGCGGTGTTGATTGTTGGTGGGCGTGTCTCCACGCCCAGCATTATATGT
>PVIC010005078.1:0-59315 GCA_004025085.1 Thryonomys swinderianus
TAGTCTCAAATGTGAAATTTTTTTCTTCAAATGTTGAATGGTCCTTGGCATTGTATTCATATTGGAGAACAGAAAGCCAAAACCTTATGTCAGGTATTTAGATGGTACTGATTTTTATTTTAGTTAGACTTTAAATTCTATTTGAATTCCAAGTAAAATTTTAAATTATTTTTTCTATTCATATGTGTTTTTACTAGTATGTATTTCATTACATAATGATTACATTTCTTGGGGGGAGTTAGTCTGTGCACATATTTTTTTTTTTTAGATGACATTGATTTTACGAATACAGTTCTCTTTGGAGTAAATACAGAACCAGTACAATGTAGAAGTCAGCTAAAGGCCAGATTTTTCTTTGGGACACCCATACTGGTACTACATTTTCTAGTTCTCAGGACAGTTAATTCACTTCTTTAAGCACAATACTTCTCTCTATCTATTTGTCTCTCTGTCTGTCTGTCATAGTCAGCTGTTTGACCGTAGTCAAGGGAATAAAAGGTAGCTGTTAGTACAAAAAGCTGTGTAAAGGAGATTTGTGGTTTGTTGGACAAACTTCAACAAATTGTTTTTCAGTATTCTGACAAGGACATTAGATCACTCCCTTAATTACAGCTCTCTGCATGTCATCTTCTATTAGGCTTTTTCTTGTCTATTTCTTTTATGAATTCTTTTTCATCTACCTTGTACAATTTATAATGATGACTCTCTTTATTTTTGTGAGTTCCTATCTCTCCTCCCCCAGTGCTTTTTAAAAATCTTTATAAGGTGCTATCTAGAGAAACTGAAGAAAATTGCATGCTACTTGACACTCCGACTTGCAGTGGTATTCAGTATAGTTTGTCCCCACCAAAACTCATGTAAAGGTTTTATCTCCAGTGCAGCAATGTTCAGATGTGGGGCATGAGGGAGGGAAGGGGAGGGGCTCAGATTAATTTATGCCTTCTTGCCTTTCTTCCACAAGGTCTTCACGATAAGCCGAACAGATTCCAGCACTGTGCTGTAACAGTTCCCATCCCCCAGAACTGTGAACCAAAGTAAACATTTTTTCTTTATAAATTACCCAGTCTGGACTATTCTTTTATAGCAACATTAAAGCAAACAAAAATGGGAACTAAAAAACTTGTGCCCATAATCTCAAATGGCTGCAATGTAATATGTACAATATATGTAGAGTCCTGTTTTTTATTTTTTCCCCCTTTATCTTTTTTTTTTCAATTTTACTACAGATAAGTATGGCTCAAATTAAGGCCCTCAATTTGACCAGTACAATTTTAATCAAATTCTCAATGCAATTCTTTTGGTTGAGCAAGGAAAACATGTCCTAAAATGAAATGGAAACACAGAATGTCAGTAGGTAAGAATAACAGCAATGTATCTGTACACAGAGAAACCTGCACAGACTGGTAGAGCCTCATTCATGAAAGGGTAGTCCATGGACCACAGCACTGATGGCATTACCTAAGAGCTTGTCAAGAATACAGACTCTCAGACCCAGCTCTACATAGGCTTATCCAGAATTTGTTTCTAACAAGATTCTCAGTCATCTTGAGTATCTTTAGCAGATACGAAGATATTTTTAAAAAATAAATATTGAGGAGAACATTTAAATAATACCAGAATTATGACATAAATACTGAATGACAGAATCTGGGAGTGTGTTTTTAAACAAGAATACCCAGAAGAGTGGGGAAAGGTGGTTTGCTTAAAGTCAGAAACAGGGAGTAAGTAAACAGTAAAAAAAATAAAAAATAAAAAAATAAAAGTTTAACTGGCTTGCATGCATTGCTTACTTCATACAGTATATCCATGCTTTAATTTGTTGGAACTACATTTATTTCATAGTGACCTATTTTTAGTGAAATTAAAGGAACATGCATTTTCTTAAGTACCACCATTATACATGTACCTGCTGTCTTTGGGCCATCTTGTTAATCAGTTTTTCTCCAGTACCTCATCTGCCGTATGTCTTCATCTTTTTCCAACATCCCTTCTTCATGGTTAAGCCATATATCATCATGTAATAATGAAATTCTCACTACCAGTGTAGGCAAGTAATGTGGTGAATGTTTACCTCTCTCCCTGTGGCAGTGAGAAGGCTTTGTCTAATTATTTTATAAGTGCATTATATATATATATATATATATATATATATATATATATATATATGAGAAAAAACCTGCTGAAGTTACTGAAGAAGATATTGTCCCACTGACAGCCTGGCAGGAAATAATTTTTTACCTGCTTCAGATGAAAAGACCAGCTCATTCTTAGAGTCCTATGAAATAATATTTGATAAAAATGTTTTTGTTCATATTTTGATTAATTGCAACCTGCCTTTTCAGTTTCCTGAAAGGCTTCTGTAATTCTGTTGCTCTGGACTCGAAGAGAACACAGTCAGCACATTCCTTTAGGAAGTCCGCGTGCCAGCCAGCTGTCAGCCTTGTGATATATCTGATCTCCGATGTCAGGGGAAGCACAATTCAATTTTAAACCTAGTCTTCAGCGTGGCAGTGCAGCAGGGTTGCCAGCATATCCCTTTTGGTCCCTTTCTTGAAACTCCTCATTCTATGCAAATGGTATATCTTTATTTTTAAATCTTTTGTGCAAGATGAAAGCTCTACTAATGGACTTTCTCTTTAGTTTTTAAAAAATCAATGAATAGAATAAAATAATCTGTGTTCTCATTTCTAGAAAATAAAATATCACTGCTTGTTTAACTTGTGACTTGTCTAAACATGTTGAAAGCATTGACTGTAAGGCATAACACTCAGGCTCTGAAAGAGAACTCTGACAAGTTCAGTCAAAAGGGAAGAGAGGAATAATTTATAAAAGGCACTGCAGATAATGATGCCAGCCAGTTATTTTAAAATGCATCCGTCTCACCTTTTAATGAATTAGATTTGTCAACAGCAAATGTTTTATGCACCACCTCTAATAAAAGTGGCACCCTAGGAACGCAGTGCTTTGAGGTTGGCTTCTTCAAAGCTTTCTAGTATCTTCAATTCAAAGATTTTTTTAAATAATAGATATTAAAAAGTATATTTAAATAATATTAAGGTTGTGACACAAACACCAAATGACAAAATTCTAGAGTTTCAAAGCAGGGTCTGACATGCCATCACTATTTCACATATGAACTGGTTTTTAAATTAGGAAGGTAACAGACTGATTTGGGGGTTTTGTGTCAGTTTAACTTTAAATTCTCTTGCTGTTGTGGTTGGTGTCACAACCTTAATGTCAAGTTTTCAAATAGGTTTCTACATTTCCTTTGGTTCGAGGTCATTAAAAAATGCATATGATGAATCTAAGAGGCATAAATAGGTCACACCGAAGTGGAGTTCTTTGCTTCCCTGGGGTTGAGAGACAGCTAATACCTGCCTCATGAGTGCAAAAAGTTAGCTCAGTCATTTTCAGTAAATTTTTTGTTTTCCAGGTGTATGATTCAGAAAGATGTGAACCCAAAGAACAGGACATGATATTGGTATAATTCGGTTTGCACTGTTCTTGTACCTTCATCCTACCAATTTGACTTTTTTAGTTATTGCCTTAAAAATCCTAAACATCACAGTTTCCACAAATGATGTTTTGTTTTGTTTTTACTAAAACACAAGTTCTATTTCACTTGAAGAACCTTCATTTAATATAGTTGAATAGAAATAAATCCTGCTTCATTAATTTCCAAGTGTAGTCCTTCCCAATGGAGCTTTTTTTTTTTTTTTTTTTTTTTTTTTTTTTTTTTTTTTTTTTTTTTTTTTTTTTTTTTTTTTTTTTTTTTGAGACAGGGTCTAGCTTTATAGTTCAGGGTGGCTCTGAGCTCACTATGTAGCCCAGGCAAGCTTTGAACTCAGCAATCCTGTCTCTGCCTCCCGAGTACTGGGATGACAGGCATGAGCCACCACGCCCGGCACTGTGGTATGTGGTATTGATGGCTGGTGGGCGTGAGTCTCCACGCCCAGCATTGTATGTGGTTACTGGGCATCGAACTCAGGACCTTGCGCTGGCGAGGCAGGTGCTGGAACCACTGAGCTAACCCTCCGGCCCAATGAAGCATTTTTTAATGTGAGTTTTTTCTTGTAAAATTTACTTTTTAAAAAGTAATCCTTGCCTTAGGAAGTAAAATCTGATGAATGTAAAATAAATTCTAATATCATAACAGTCATTAAACTGTCAGAAGCATTTCTTATCCTGATTTACAGAGTAAAAGAAAAGGGGAAAGATGAAGGAATCATGTTGTTACTCATAATCCTCCTTTTTTTTAATTTTTCTTTTCTTTTGAGACAAGTCCACTTGGTACCCTCAGGTGGGCCTCAAATTCTAGATCCTCCTGCTTCAGCTTTCTAAGTGCTCTGAATACAGGTATCCACCCTGATGCTTGATTCTTTCCTGTTAGGACCTTTAGAGTGATCTATATTGCCTATATTGAATCTAGGTTTCATTAGAAAAATAAATGTGTTAGAATTTATTCCATAATTTTTAATCATCAGTATTAGAAAAATCAAAGAGGAAAAGACAGGCAATTTATTTATCAACCTTTTTTGGATCCCTAAAGATATCCACCAGTTAAAGCACTTATACCTTTCATGTCCCCTTTGATTAATGCTTCTACCCTTTCTGGCTTTATAGAGGCTAAGAAAATATTAATCTTGTTCTCTAATATATTACATTACTTCTATTTCTTTATTTTTTGACCATACCTGAATTTGGTGAATTTCTTAGTTCTCATTTAGAAGGTGCTGTGAAATTTTATCTTTATTTTTGACCTTTTTTTTTTTTTTTTTTTTAAGACAGGGTCTTGCTTTGTAGTTTGGGCTGGCTCTGAGCTCACTATGTAGCCTAGGCAAGCTTCGGACTCAGCAATCCTCCTGTCTCTGCCTCCCGAGTGCTGGGATTACAGGCGTGAGCCACCACACACAGCACTATGGTATGTGGTACTGATTGCTGGTGGGCATGAGTCTCCATGCCTAGCATTGTATGTGGTTTCCAGGGATCGAACTCAGGACCTTGCACTTGCGAGGCAGGTGCCGGAACCATTGAGCTAATCCTCTGGCCCATAATGTAAATAAATCACCACAGTTCTGATGTAATATTTTCTGAACCTCAGACCTCAACAGTGAGAGGTAATCATGCTTTATTGTGTGCTGGTTTGAAAATGTGTGCAGTTATCTATGAAGGATTTGCTTCAATCCTTCAATCTCTCTTAACCTGTAGCAGTATTCTTCCTTGAGCACATTTTTAAAAGCAATGTTACTGTTCATACTAATCCTACTTTTGATATGTACTTCATAAAAGATGAATTTTTAAGCAAAAATGGCTATTTCTAACTTTAGAGGAAGCTATTGAAATAAATGAATTGGAACTCAGTGTGTACCTGGAGTATAAAAAAAAATCTTCCACCATAAAAACAAAATATGCTCTTTAAATATCTTAAACCAAGCCAGCTTCATGCAAATTCATTTATAGCCATTTCAGATTTATGTATTTAATAAAGTTGGGGAGTGGATCTAAGTATTTAATGTCCTTCATCGTACAGTGATGTTCTAGTGACTGCTTGGAAAAGAATGATGACATTTTATTTAGCCTTTCTACTGTATCTATAAATGGCTTTCTAATGAGATACAATATATGTTTTTAATATTTTTCAATGCAGTGCTATCAAGAGATAACATTTATTGAGTTCTTTCTGTATGCCAGGGACTGTTCTAAGTACTATGAATGGATTATTTTGTATAATCCTAATAACTACTCTTTAGTGGTCTGTTTTATAGATGTAGTAGATATGTAGGAAGATATTACACAACTAGTAAATAATAGGACTGGGATTCCAACACAAGCTATGTGACCCCACCCCTAGACTAGCTGTTTCTCCAGCACTTGGGAATTTGTTAGAAATACAGATTCTCACACCAGCTAAAAACTGCATTTAAAAAAAACAGTGGTTGCTCATTAAAATTTGAGAAGCACAGTCCTAAATCATACTATTCTGCCCTGATATTTAGAAGTAAATTATTTTAAAAGAAGGATTTTATGTGTTGTAATGAATTCCCATGTTTATGCTAATTTGGGGATTTCTATTTTATTTCAACTGCAGTATCATGAAATCGACTAGCTAAGAGAGGTAAGGTAGACCCAAATTATCTTGAAAACAATAGTATTAAGAGCAGAAGGAAACACCCTAGAACACAGATAATAAGCCTTTCTCCTGCAGAGATTTGAAGACACAGTGTGACCCACGTGGAGTATAGACCCAAGAGACAGCACCCTGATTTCAGTCTATCCATTTCTAGCTACGGGGTCTCTATACCTCAGCATCCGCATCTGGAAATTGAAGTCTAAAGTGATACTTCCCAGGATTGTGAGGCTTTATGAGTTAGTGTATATAAAGGACTCACCTATCTCTTGTGACAGAAGTGAATAAAAGTATCTGCTATTGTTGTTAGCTATGCTTCCTATCTTTCAGTGAGTCACATGTCAGACTTCTTAGTCATCTTTTGGTAATAACTTGACAAATGCTTTTTGTAAACCATGCTTTCCTTATGAGGAAATACAGTTTGGCAACTGAGTCCAAATCATCAACTTTATATTTTCTGGTGTCCTCTCCCTGTGGGGCTTTCTGCCTGTCCTGCTAAATGCCTTTAGGTTAGGGTGCTTACCTAATTAAGTCTCTTACACTCAGGTCAAAGGAAAAAACGAACAGTGTTAACAACATGTTGTAATTTTAAATACATGTGCCTCTAAATTGAGTAAGGATAAGGGGGTGAGTCCATTTGGGCAAGCTCTTATCTATGTCACAGGGTAAACGAGATGGATAAAGAATGTTTGTTTAAAGGCTCAATGCTCCAGGGCTGCTTTGTTTCCATCTGGGAAAGCATAATTCTGAGATCAGAATAGTAATCTTCAGGGCAAGGAGAGTTTGGTGTGTGTGAGTACTCACCCAATGCCTTTTCAGAAATGTACTTAATTTGTGAAGTGATATTGTATGTTTTTGATAATTATCACTTTTTTTTTTTTGAGACAGGGTCTCGCTTTGCAGTTCAGGCTGGCCCTGAGCTCACTATGTAGCCCAGGTAGCCCAGGCAAGCCTCGAACTCAGCAATCCTGGCTCTGCCTCCCGAGTGCTGGGAACACAGGCGTGAGCCACCACTCTCCGCCTTGTGGTATGTGGTATTGATTGCTGGTGGGCGTGGGTCTCCACGCCCAGTGTTGTATGTGGTTGCGGGATCGAACTCACGACCTTGCGTTTGCAAGGCAGGCACCAGAACCACTGAGCTAAATCTCTGGCCTGATAATTATCAGTTTGAAAGCTTATTTGTAAAAGGTGCTGAGATAAAAATGTTAGACCAAAGGTTGTCTGTCGGTTACCTTTACAAGCAAGTTTAATTTACTAGACCTGTGATGGTCTTGTTATTTCATGCTGAAATAATCCATCTCAAATTAGTTTGGGACTAATCTTTGAGAAGCACTACAGTATTGAAAAGGTCAGGTCTTTTAAAAAAATAATAAACTAAGACTTTGTTGACTTACCTAGGTCTTTTTACAATTTTATTTGTTTGTTTTACAGTACTGGGGATTGAATCCAGAGCCTTCATACTGAGTACAGACCCAGGCAAGACTCAAAATTATAATTCTCCTGCCTCAGACTCCCAAAGTGCCGGGATTACATGTTTGGGGCCGCACACCCAGCAACTTTGCCCTCTTGAATATTGTTTTTTCCCAGCCTCTAACCCTGTTTTATTTTCTGTGGCCTTTTTCCTACCCTCTGTTAGTGGGTCCCAAGCCAATCCTTAATTTTTTGCTTTTCTATTTTTTTACCCTCTTTCAATGAACATCTTTTCTGGGTTTATCAGTCGTATCTTTAGAGATAGTTCTAAAAAATGATCACAAAGTTCTCTTTTTAACATAAAAATCTCTTAAACCAAATGACAGGTTTTAATACTAATTTAGAAACTAGTAAATAGAAAATATATCCCATGCCAGATATTAAGAGTAATGCTTTCTGTATATATAATTATATAATTCATATATAATTATATACACATAATCATATATAGAATCATAATTTATATATAATATATTTATATAAATATACTTTGTGTAATATATGTAATGCATAAATATATAATATAAATTTATGATATGATATATAAAATAATATATATGGTTGCATATTAATTTATAATATATAAAATAGTAATATACATAATGTAATATATTTATATATAATTATATATTTATATAAATATATATTTACATTGGCTTTCCTTGCCTTGCATTTTTATGCATTATATATGCATTAGATTGCTCTGCATTTTTTTTTTTTTTGAGACAGGGTCTCGCTTTGTAGTTCAGGCTGGCCCTGAGCTCACTATGTAGCCCAGGCAAGCCTCGAACTCAGCAATCCTCCTGTCTCTGCCTCCTGAGTGCTGGGATTACAGGCCTGAGCCACCACGCCCAGCTGCTCTGAATTTTTAAACCTGTGGGTCATAGTCCAAAAATTTGAATGATATTGTCTGCATCTATAGTCTCCTAAAGGGTGGTCTCATAGCATTTCAGTTCTGAATATTTACTTTGTATGACCCACTCAGAATCATCATTTATTTTTCTAAAATTTCCATGCTCTCTTAGCACCATTTTTCATAAAAAAATTTAAGGAACTTCTGTTTCAGCTATCAGAATTGCCTTTGCAGTAGCCCTTCTCTCTCTACCTCCTCTCTCTACCCTCTCCTGTGCTGGGTCCCGTTGGAGAGAAAAGGTGTATGTACAGCCCTAGTAGTTACCCACTCTTCAGCCACCTTCCTGAAGGTCAGAGTGTGTGGTGTCTGTGGTGCTTCGAATAAGACTGCAGCAGTTTAGATGCAACCCTGCTCTGGATGGTGTGTTCTTCAGTCTGCTCACTGCTGTCATTGGCCTTTTCACCTTGGATTTGTATTGCTTGAGAGGACTCATACTACAGCTTTTACCCTTGCTAGTTTCATATGACATAATTCCTGAGCTTTCTGCCTCTTAAAATGACTTTATAATTTTCAAGTTGTCCTATTTCCTTGAATAGAAAAATGGGTTTCTCTGGTGAACTGGCTCTCAAGCCCAAGCTTGTTGATGCCTGGGATGTGTAACAGCTGATTGGTTTTTCTCTCTGCTGTAATTATCTGCCTCTTTATTGGCTGCAAACTATCTACTCATTACCTGGAAAGTCATTTCAAATGCTGTCTTTTCTGTTTCTCATAGTCACATCATTTTGCTGTCCATGATGGCCTTCATTAGGACTTATTCACTGTTCTCTTGATTGGTTTTCCTACCTTGTCTCTTACCTCAAACCAACCATCTCAACAGCCTTTTTTATAAATATTTGTAAAACATTATTCCTTTAAAGACATAGATAAAACTTCCTCTGACTTCTGATAAACATATGGTATAGGTATCTGTGATACATATATTTGATGTGACATGATCTGATGCATGATTTTGTGTAGAAATATGATGATACAATGATGTGATATGATACATAATTATATCAGTATATATTATGATGCTCAAAGGCCTTAACATTTTTGGCCATAGCATACTTCAATTTTATCTTTCTTTTTTTTGCTTTTTGAGACAGGGTCTCGCTTTGTAGTTCAGGCTGGCCCTGAGCTCACTATGGTGCCCAGGCAAGCCGCCGCGAACTCAGCAATCCTCCTGTCCCCACCTCCCTTTTTTTTTTTTTTTTTTTTTGAGACAGGGTCTTGCTTTGTAGTTCAGGCTGGCTCTGAGCTCACTATGTAGCCCAGGCAAGCCTCGAACTCAGCAATCCTCCTGTCTCTGCCTCCCGAATGCTGGGATTACAGGCATGAGCCACCATGCCCAGCACTGTGGTATGTGGTATTGATGGCTGGTGGGCATGAGTCTCCACACCCAGCATTGTATGTGGTTACCGGGGATCGAACTCAGGAACTTGCGCTTGCGAGGCAGGCCCTGGAACCACTGAGCTAACCCTCCGGCCCTTATCTTTCATTTTAATGTGTGAATTTTTAGCTCTTGATCTCCAAAACAGTTATGTTTGTTTTAGGGATGTCTTCATTATTTTTAGTCACCAGAATCCTATTGATGATGTGCTGTGCATCTGGATCAAAAAACTGTGATAAGAGTCTTGGAATGTGATCTCAGTACAAGGAGAGAGGGAAGCTTTAAATTTTTAATAAGTTAATACAAGCTTATGTGAGGAAATAAGTAAACTAACTTGTTTTATATTTCTCAAATGAAGGTCAGGGCTTCTTATGTCTGCCTTCATTAATTGGATTATTTTCAAAATTAGACATGGCTTTGTAGTACTAAACTACATTTTATCAACTTGATTGGCTTGGGAGCTAGGAAGTGGATGAATAAAGCACCCTTCTGGGTATGTCCAGGTGACTCCTAGCGGTGTGACCTCAGGTATGACATCCGATCCTGGGCCCTTTCCTCTCTGGTGCTGTTCTGCTCTACTTCCAGGCCATCAAGAAGTAAGCATTTTCACTCTACTCAGTAAATCTCACGATGTTTCTGTTTTGGAGCCAGCTGACCACAGACTGAATTTACTGTCTTGGTAACAGATGGGGGGTAGTCAATTTTGCCCTTAAAAACTGTGTTTCAGTCTAAGTGGGTGCTTTCCTCCTATGGAGCGATGGCCCTCAGTTGAGTAATAAAGCTTTTTTTTTTTAAGGTTCTATTTACTCTCTTTATTTGCCCTGAGCTTTGCAGGCAATAGGGACAATGTAATTCTCACTTAGTGGTCAAGGCCTTTGCCAACAATTTGGATATTTGAGCCATGAAGGCCAGGCCATTGTTGGACCGCTGTTAACCAGGGAGGGCAAATCTAGGGATGAGCTCTTGGAGCAACACTTATAATAGCGGTCTCTGGTTGGGTAGAGTCAGCTTTTACCTGTCCTGAAAAGTGTCCACAGAAACAAGCAAGTACTTATACTGGTTTTTACTTCATTTTACCTCAGTGAAGCCCAATTTTTAATGTTTTTTCTGGCTGATTACCTCTGAATCCTTTTTTTCCTGGTACCTGGAACAAATGTCTATAGGCCCCACTGGTTCTTTTGTCATTCTTTTGGTGACTTGATCCACAGACAGGATTTTTGAAGAGTCAAGCTTGGAACACACCCTAGTGGCCAGGAGGTTAGGCACAGGGTCTGTACTCATTTTTAGTGAGGCTGCTTTAGCACATATATCTGATGTATAGTTTTATGGAACAATAAAATCAGCATTACTGATAGACTTAAACGAACTGTGCACCAGAGCAATGACCACACATTTTTAGTCAAGCTCTGTCACCTCAGGAAGGAGGGATTTAGCTGGTAGACTTGGTATGGGAAAAACTTGTCTCTCGTTCTCGCATACCTGGTTTCAGTTGCTGGAGCAACGGTTGGTGATGATGAGGCAAGAATGTCAGCACAGCCACTCGCGGTCACAAGCGCAGCCCCAGCAGCTTGGCAGGCCTTCGTGGGTGGGCGCAGGGCCTGAGTGGCAATGCATTGCAGCTCCATGTTCCAGTTCGCTTGAGCAGGCTCAGTGAAGGCGGGGCCATGGTGCTCAGTGCAGCTAGTAAGTCCCCCCTACAGCACCCACTGTGCAGGTTGGCCCTCCTTTTGGCACCCAGTGGGGGTGGAATGCTCCCTCCTTGGTGGTACCCAGCTCGGCACCACTGTGTATGTACTGTGCTGCTGCAGGTGCGCACACAGGCTTAGTTTGGCTGGTGGGTGGGACAGGGCCATGTTCATTCAGCATCTCGGGCCACTTTTTGTTACCTGTTTGAGCTCCCGGACTTGTGTCTTTCCAAGGCAGTACTGGTTACCTGTTTTTCTAGTTTTATGGCAACAGCTTTTTTAAGAGTATCTATATTATTAAACACCTTTTGGCCTAAACCCAAGAGCTCAGACCTGTTCTTTCCCTGAAACTTTAGCTCCTGATTTTAATATTGGGGGCCAACTGGAAAACAAAAAGTCAGATTTATAGCAGCTATGTTCTTGGAACTTCCAGATCAGTGTGACCCGTTAGGCTTCTGAAAGCCTCACTAAGAATGCTGTTGGAGACTCTGTTTTATTTCCTGTTGAATTGCACTCACTTTTAACTCACATGTTGGAATCTTTCCCCAAAAGGCCCTGGCGGTATGTGTTTAGTTCCTTCCTATCATGATCAGTATTTGGGTCCCAGTTGGGACAGGTTATAGGCTGAAGGCCTCTAAACAGTGAATGCCCTCAGCTCGGGATTGTGGGAAGCTTGGAGCCAGGGTTGAGTCGCAGTACAGTGGGCCGCAGGCTCCTTCTCTGTGGTGGGTGTTAGGTGCTTCTTCTCTGCAGTGGGCATCAGCAGTAGAAGACTCTCCTAGGACACAGAGCTGCCTCTGTGGCTTCCTCTAGAATGTGATCTCTTTCTATAGTAAAACATACTTAAGGAGAGAAATTAGAGAGTGACACAAATCTTCCCCCTGGCTGGTCTTCCCTGGGGGAGGCAGAAGGCTTAGAAAACTTGTGGGGAGAGAAATTATTACGGGCCATAAGTTTACAAAACGTGGATCATTAGGTATTTGCATTTTATACTTGGCTGCACACCAGTGAGCCAGGCTTTTTATCAGAGACAAAGACAACACTGAACATAAGACGAACAAGACGAACATGGCACCAGACAAATGTTACCTGAGTGACCACAAAAAGGACTCAAACCCCCAGTGTCACTCTGACCAGTGAGTGACTCTTGCCATTGCAGTGAGTCCCCAGGACAGGAGTATTATGTTGCATCCGACCTCCCCTTGTCCATCCTGTCGTGACCCAAAGACCATAGGTCTTTTACCTCTGGAAGCTTTTCCCTGGTAAAGCTCCTAGTGGCAGAACTGAAACTTCCGCGTGTCCATGTGTTGTCACTGAACCTGGGCCCTGGAACACCTTGGGCTGGCCTTCCCCAGAGTCAGGTTTAGCACAGATGGCCTGAGCAGCAGTATGTTTCCAGTGCTCTTGGCTCAGAAATATCTTGCTGGGGCCTCCAATACTGGGACCAAGTCCCATTGAGACAATCTCTTAGGACATGACATGATCTTAAAGTCTAACCAAGAACTTTATTACTCAGCTGAGGGCCCACTTAGATTAACACACAGGATTTAAAGGCAAAGTTTACTACTCCCATCTGTTACCAAGAGGTTTCTATGCAGAAGTTATTAGATCATTCTGTTGTTAAAGTGCAGAAACAAGTCATTACAGATGACAGACAGTAGCAATGATTAGATCACTGGTTACTATAGAACAGTACGTTTTAAAAACATTCTGTGGCTACACACATCAGTTGGGTGGACAGTTCCCAAGGAGACAAATTCTGGGTTCAGAGGGAGGTTACAGGACACAGGTGGAGGTTTTTAACAACATGGCTGGTTTTTAAATTGAATTCTTTATTGGAACATTTTATATACACTTCACAAACACACTCAACATTGGGGAATTTGTGCCAGTATATGACACGAGTTAATTCTCTTTTATACCCATATTCCTACTCACCCCACAACTCCATACCTCCTATATACATGTGCTTTTTTTTCTTTTTAAATCATATTTATTCTTTCTCCTCATTACTTTTCCCATACTATATTCCCTTTGAATATTTCCTATTTCACAAAATCTATTATACATTCTAGAACTCATTTACATCTACAGGTTCTCATACCAGAGAAAAGATACAGTATTTACATATCTGTGACTTGTTTATTTCACTTATTAGTGTGTCCTCAAGGTGTGTCCATTTGTACATAAATGACTGAAACTTGTCACTCTTCATGGCAGAGTAATACTCCATTTTATCAAAAAACCACATCTTTATCCAGTCTCCAGTTGATGGACATCTGGGTTGTTTCCAAGATAGGGCTATCACAAACTGAGCTGCTATGAACATGGGTGCACATAAGTCTTTACGATTCTTTTAATTTCTTTGAGTATATTCCTAGCAGGGGAATAGCAGGGTCAAAAGGGACCTCTAATCCTAATTTTCTGAGGAATCTTCACACTGATCTCCACAATGGTTGCACAAGTCTATGATCCCACCAACAGTGGAGAAAGGTTCCTTTCTCCCCACAGCCTAGCCAGCATTTATTGCTAGTTAATTTTGCAATAGCAGCAATTCTTTGTGGTTTTAGATGAAATCTCAGTGTTTTTTCCATCTGCATCTCTTGAATGACCAGTGATGTTGAACATTTCTTCATATGCTTCTTGGCTGTTTTCACTTCTTCCTCTGAGAAGTGTCTGTTCATTTCAGATGACCATCAAAATGGCTGTTTTTGCCGGGTGTGGTGGCTCATGCCAGTAATCCCAGCACTCGGGAGGCAGAGACAGGAGGATTGCTGAGTTCGAGGCTTGCCTAGGCTACATAGCTCAGAGCCAGCCTGAACTACAAAGCGAGACCCTGTCTCAAAAAAAAAAAAAAATGGCTGTTTTTATGTCAAGTTGGGTCATATGCCATGAACTAAACCTCTTTGCTCAGCCTCTCTCTTTCCTGTGATGTTTTTGCCTTGCAGTCACTCTACCATGGACTGAATCCCCTAAACCATGACCCAAGTTGAGAGGTGGGTGTCAGTTATTGTGTCTCAGCTACAACAAAGTTGACTAATACAGATTAGCATTTAAATTATCCTAGTTGAGCATCAGGGTGAGTGGATATTGTAGTAGAAATATTCTTCCATCAGAGGTTTAAGATTTTTTTATCTAACTCATAAAGTCAAAGTAGAGCCTTTAGAAGTTAATTCTTTCAAAATTGAAATACTTGACTTTATTGTGAATACTACTGTAAATTTGTTTCTAATGCATCACAGTGTGCTTTTAGTTTCTTAAAAATAAACTGGAATACAACATCATAAAAATTCTTTAAATAAGTGTAGTCCATATAAAGAACTGTATTTGGAATACATTGTGGTACACATGGTAATTCCCAATTACATCCAAAATATCTGCAATACTTTATCAATCCAGTTGAAAGGTGTAAATATCAGATATATTTATTCATACACAATGACTAGTATAAATATTTATGACTAGTTTAAAATTGAAAAGAACAAAAGCAATGTTGTTGTGGTAGTATATGTTTTATCCCTGGGGTTTCAGAAACATTGCAGGGTTTGAAAAATTACTTTGCTAATCAAATCAAGTGTCTACTATGTTATAGAGTACTCTAAGAGCCAATGGATTGGCTTTTGGGAAAGGAAGAACTTGGGTCTCTGTTCTAATACAGCAGATTGGGAGAAGACTGCCATTAGGTGGTTGTGAAGTTCTATAAGCTTCAGCCAGAGTTTGGGTCTAGCTTAGAAAAGAAATGCTCCTAAAAATATTGTGCAGTTGGAAACTTTCTATAGGTCTAATAACAAGCTTCAAAGAGATAGATACACCTAAATATAGTTTTAGATGCCATAATAACTTTTTCTCTGTGAGTACGTGTGTGTGTCTAGATAGGTGTGTGTGATGTGCTGGGGATTGAATGCAGGATTGTTGCACTGATCTACATCCCCAGCCCTTTTCAAAATTTTTTGGGATAGGATCTTGCTAAGTTTCCCAGGCTGGGTTTGAAATTGTGCTTCTCTTGCCTCAGCCTTTTAGAGTGCTGGTATTAATGTGAACACTCCACCATGCCCATTTCTGTTATTAATAAATTTTATTCTTATATTGTTCTACTCTGATTTATCATTATTTCTTCTCTCATTTTGAAAAAAATTTACATCATGTGTCTAAGAGGACATTGATTAGTGTAGAGTGGATGTGTTGCTACCTTGTCAGGAAGATCAGCTTTATTTTAATTAATAGAACTCTCCATACACCTGATTTTGAAGCCAAGTCAAATCAAAGCAATTTAAAAAAAAATCTCTTTGGATGTGATTTTTAGATTTTTCAGAAAAATTTTAACTACTGTACATTTTTACATACTAGCTGTTATTTTTCAAAATTATATCCATTGTGTTTTATATCTTTTGACTTCAGTACTTAAAACACCTAATTTAAGTAGTTCTATAATTCAATAACTGCACATTATCTTTTCTAAGTTCATTTTGGTCTCTTGGCTTTTGTATCTGATTTATCTTTAGTAGATAAATGCTGGGTTCTTTCATCACAATTACAGTCATTGGTCTGATAATCCTGTGAGTCAGTCTACACAAAACAAGAAGCTCATATCAAACTCCTGGCAGGTTTAGTTAAAATTAAAATGCATGCTCAACTGTAGAGATTGTCAAGTGTGGAAATAATATTTGTCCAGCTGGACAGCTTTCTTTTGTAGTTGCTAAATGAAAGTTGAGATTCTGTCTGCTCCTTGAAAGCTTCTGTGTCATGAAGGTAATTTGGACTGTTTGTGGCTTGACAGGGATTATTAAAATCAGATGAAGTGAAGGGAGGCAAGTGTGAGAAAGCGAAATTGACACTGACACTCTCTATTATTTGCAGCTTGGATCATGATGACTATGTTGATATGATAGATTCACTGTTGAGATATGTTAAGCAGCAAATAAAGTAAAAAGCAAGTACAGTGATGGATTTCTAGATTTAACATGAAAAAATTCAATATTTACTTTTGCTGGTGCTTTTAAAATAGATTTTCAAGTCATTTCCTATGAATTTGTTTTAACTATCAACAAATTAGCTTTCTGTTGAACTATAAAATTAAACAATATACTGTCAGGGCTATATGATAGATTATTAAATATTAAGGAAATAGATTCCATGATTATAGTCATAGGATTAAAAAACTAACAGCATCCTTAAGATTATTTTTTATCTAATTTCCTCTTTTGTAGATGGAAAATAGAGTTTTAAGACATCATGTTTAAATTTTATTTGATTATTTAAATGTAAACTCTTGACTTTTTACCACAGGTATGTTATCTTTAAAATTTTTTTAAAAGTCCTTAAATTGTTTTTAGAATATCATTTAAAATTTAAGTGACATTATAGATACATTTCTTCTGTTTAAAGATAATATATCATATTATACTATATGTTGCCATTAAATAGAATTGTCTACATGATGAAATATACCTTCCATAATTTAATTTAATACTAAAAACATACATTGTAGCTAGGAGGAATTGTAGCTTGGAGGCTGTCTCAAGATGTCAATCAATTGTAGAAAACTATAATTAAATGTGAAAAACTACGTACATAAAACAAGAGAAAGAGCCTGTAGTTCTGCAACGTACTGTAGAAAACCCACAGCACTGTTTAAGGTGAGCAGTAAAAGGACCAGATGTAATTTGTAAAATGAAGAGCTCAGGTGCATTATAGGGAGCAGATACCAAAAGGATGTCCTACAATTCCATTATTTTAATTATTTTAATTGTGACACAGACTGCTTAGAGTTGATGCGGGCCCCACAGCAGAGCCTCAGTTTGCATGCTAACCCCCAGTGCTTTCCCCAGATGGCCCACATTTCAGCCCAGCCAAGTGCAAATTTAAGGGTTGTTATAACTCTCTCTCTTAAGTTGGATAATTCATTAGAAAGACTCAAATAACTCAGGAAAGTCATGTAATTACAGCTACACTTAGCAGCAAGGATACAACTGTGGAACAGCCAGATGGAAGAGATGCTTAGACAAAGTACACTTGACCTGTGGCTGGGAGATGCCACATGTTCTCTGGGGGTACCATCCTCTTAAGACATGGATGTGTTTCACAAGCCAGACCTCTTTTATTGAAGACTGATTAAATCATCAGCCTCTGGTGACCAGACCAGTTTCCCACCCTGCTCCTCTCCTTGTATTTGGAGATTCGTGGGGGAAGCAGGTCAGGGACTGAAAATTCCACCTCTGATTCCATTGGTGATCCCTTCCCATGCGAAAGCTATCTGAGCGACCACCAAGGGTCCCACATTAGCATAAATTCAGGCAGGAATAACAGTCATCTACAAAGTCCAAAAGTTTTGGACTCTGTGCTAAGAGGATACGAACAAGCAAAAGTTTAAATATGTATTTGTTGTTATACCATAAGATGTGAATCTTAGAAGCCAGATAGGAGATTTCTCTATCATTTTCACTAAAACATAATGTTAATATTTGGAACACTGGTAGCAAATGGAGGGAAAAGTAACATTTGAGAACATTTGGTGGCCATTTAATAAATTTGAGAAAAGGTCAAAAATTAAATGACCACTTATGGCAGCAGTCAGGAGATTTTTCTAGGATGAAGGATCTGATGGTTAGTATTTGGGGACTGTAGGCACAGAGGACCTCTGTAGCATATTCCTTTCTTGTTTGTTTTATATCTTGAAATATAGAGTCCATTCTTCACTGGCAGGTCATACAAACACAGGGTGTGTGTAGGTTACTGACGCCTGATCTCAGATACAAGGCCAGTGGACCACAAAGTTAGGTTGATGCTGAGCCTATAATGTAGGAAAAGGAGTTGTTACAAGGAAAAGATTCTTTTATTAACTTGTGGAAATGTGTAATTGTCTGTTGATTGGTTGGAAATAAGTGCTGGGGTTTTGGGAGAAGGACTTGAGATAGAGTCATAGATTTTGGATTTTGACCTAGTGGTGGTTGATGAAACCAGCTATCCAGTGAAAGCATGGAGAATGAATGAGGACCATAACTCCAGCCTGAAGTGAGTAGAAAGAGAAGAAAGTTCCATAGAAAGGGAGTAAGGAATCTGGGAGCTCCATACAATGAAAACCAGTACGGAGAGGAGAGATTTTTTATTTCAAGTCTGAACAACAAAACTGTTGAATAAAACAAAATCTTAAAAATTTAAGAAAAAAACTACTAGTATATAATCACAAAAAAAGAAGCAGTAACTTGCATGAAGAGTGTTCAGTAAGAGTGTTTAAAAGGAGAAGGAGATTGGGCCAGAGATTTAGCTCAGTAGTTCCTGCCCTTGCCCAGAAAGCCCAAGGTCCTGAGTTGGATCCCCAGTAACCACATACAACAGTACAAGGCGTGGTGACTCATGCCCACCAGCAATCAGTACCACATACCATAATGCCAGGCATGGTGGCTCACGCCTGTAATCCCAGCACTCGGGAGGCAGAGGCAGGAGGATTGCTGAGTTTGAGGCTTGCCTGGGCTCCATAGTGAGCTCAGGGCCAGCCTGAACTACAAAGGGAGACCCTGTCTCAAAAAAAAAAGAGAAAGAAGGAAGGAAGGAAGGAAGGAAGGAAGGAAGGAAGGAAGGAAGGAAGGAAGGAAGGAAGAAAAAGAAAGAAAGAAAGAAAGAAAGAAAGAAAGAAAGAAAGAAAGAAAGAAAGAAAGAAAGAAGGAAGGAAGGAAAGAAGGAAAGAAAGAAAAAGAAAGAAAAAAGAAAGAAACAAAGAATAGCAGGTTTGGTGTGGGGTGAATAATATTCATAGCTAAGACTTGACAAAAAAGGTTAATAGAAAAATACACTTCTTCATGTAATTGAGTTTTATGTGCCATGAGAGCCTGGAGAAAGAAGGATACAGGGAAGCTTGTGTATGGGTGGAGGACAAAATACAATCCAGTTGTATAAACTGGGGAGCACAGCAAGGCCTGCTTGTTCAGCTCTCCTGTGTCTAAGTCTTCAGAGATCTTCATGGACCACAGAGGTGACTGTAGTATAGGCTGCTTCAGGGGAGCCAGATAGGAGGAAAGTGTGGAGGGCCTTTCTGATTCAGCTCTCTGTCAGGAGCGAAGGGCATATTTTGGATAATGTGCTCTGAAGCTTATACAGGTCTGGAGAATATATCTGCCATGAATATCATGCTTAATGCTGGAGATGAGAGAGGAAGTAATCAAGTGATTATTAGTTTAATAAAAACCACTCTGGTTAATTTAAGCAAAACAGCAACGAAAGATAAGAACAGCTATTGGGCAGTGGAACAGAGAAATAGTTTGTTGTGTGCATCTCACAGAACTGAAAGGAAGTTTTACAAGTGGTCATTCAAGACAGGAACTGTGCAGCTCCAGGAGCCTCTGCCAGCTAACTCTGTGTACTTTCTCTTGAGAGGCTAGAGTTACCTTCATTGTTTTATCACCAGTGAGTCTCTGACCTTGCCTTCATTCTCTCCTTCAAAACTCATTTGGGATGCATTTGATGGTCTAATGATGAAGCAATTAGTTATGATGAGAGTTAGGTTCTGTCACACAGAAACGAACCCATGTCTATATCCACGTGTTATGTATCAGACACAGAAGAGAATGAGCAGGCCAGCTGCCTGAAATGGTGTCCCCACAGGACCTGTGAACAAGTGACACAACAGAAGAAGAGAACTAGGAAGACGCAGGATTTAGGAAGATTGCCGAGAGATGCATCAGTTTCACCGAAGGAGTAGCTGTCAGTACCAGATCGTGCAAAAAGACTGGATGTGACAGGAATGGAGAAACACCACTGATTTCATCCTGTGTATGGGCTGAGGCTGAAACCACATTGTTCTGCACTGGAGAGCAGTCCACAAAATTGAGAAATGCAGACTCCTGTGTAGAGAAAATAAGCTAGGAAAGGATGGGGGTCCCAGAGAGGGTTTTGTTGGTGTCAGAAAAGCAAGAACTTTGAGTATGTTTGTAATCAATTGAAAGAAATATGATGGTAACAGACTAGTGATAACTCAGGGATCAAGGGACTGAAATTCACACAAGGGTAGATTTTTAAAAAATCTAATTAATGTTAATCCAATAATCCCATTACCAGTATTTTAATATTACCATAATAAATAACTAGATAATAATACTATTTATAGCTACTTAGAAGAACATCTTAAACCCTTGGAACGTACTTTAAAAGCCTTAAGTCCTTCAGAAGTTCCTCATTTTGATATAAAATATCCTAAATTCAAATAATTATTAAAAGAAAAAATATAATTGCCCTCTTAGAAGTTATGTTTGTTATTATTCCCAGTTGATATATAATACAACTCCCATTTTTAAAAAGTGCTCCATAATTTAAGCTTTCTAATGCGATACACTTTTTTTCTGAATTAATAGCCCTTTACTGTATTTGAAAATCATTACCCATTAACTCTATGGCTTGAGACATGATTTAGTTCTAATCTCAAAATATATAATTTTATGACTTTGAAATCATGTGAAATGTGTGAGTGCCAAGTTATAGAAGAATGATAAAATTAAAATTCATTTTCATGTTATCTGGGTTTCACTGTTCTATTAAAGCTGGAGATGGCTAGGGTTGCATATTGGAGATTATAAAGAGTTATTAAAATGAAAATATTTTCAAGAATGAACAGTGCATTGAAAAAGCAACGTCAGACCTGCTGAGTAAATCATATGACAATTAATTCTGTTTGCTTGTCAAGCTACAGTACTGTGTTCTGACTGATCCTGTCAATTTATACCTCATACATGCACATATATAAATCTTTAATAGAAGAGTATTTTATATTTTGAAAGAGTGACTTTGAATAGCTGTAATATGTTAATATGAGTACTTATAAGATATGTATTCATGTTTTTAGACTAATTATAGTAATCAGAACTTCCATAATTAGTACCAGAAAGTATAGCAACCTAATATATGTTGAGTTGGGAAAATAAAATAGGTTGTTTCCTATCAAAAGACTTCAGTGTGTAGATATTAATAACTATCAACAAACTGTGATCCATTTGAATATTTTTTATTCTTTTTGGGAGGCTAAAACATTCATATTTTAACTTCTGGTAATTAATGAAGAGAAAGATATTTCTGGGAATTCTATAAATATCACAGAAGAACATCTAACTATAAAAAAGGGGTTTTTTTTGCAATTGTTGGTTTTATAATAAAGGACATGTATAATGGTTCTAGGAAAAACTGTCAAACGTATGAGGCAGAAAACAAATCACTTTTGAAAGGTAAAACAATTTTTCTCAACTACGAATTTATACTGAGAGATAGTTTATAGCATTGTGATTATGGGCGACTTTGAACTAGTCTAAATCCTAGCTCTGCCATTTCCCGTTTAAGCGATGTTGAGAAGGCCACGGACCTTTTTCCTGTCTGTAGCCATGGTGGTGGTGGTGCATGTCTGTATTTCCATCTGCTCAGGAGGCTGATGCAGGAGGATTCTTTAACCTCGCAAGTTTGAAACCATCTTGGACAACATAGGAAGAATGGGCGGGTAGTGAGGGAGAGAGGGAGAGAGAGAAAGGCGTGGATGGAAGGACAGAAAGACAGAGAAAGGAAGGAAGGAAAGGAAGGGAAGGTGAAGAAAGAAAAATGAAAGGTGATAATATTGCTATGCTTCAGTTTCTACATCTTCAATATGGAGATTATAATAGTATCTGTCCCAATAGAACAATGTTAAGAACGAAACAACTTTATCTTAATACTTCATAAAGTATTTAGAACACTGCCCAACTCATATAAGTGCCATATTGAGTTAGCTATTAATATCCCTGTTGAGTGGAATCTGCTAAATTACAGGATTTTGAACACTTGACATTAGCTGCTGCTTAAAATGTTTTAGAGAGTGGGGGTCATGGTTGTATGAGGAACCTACCTATTATTGTAAAAGAGTCTTTTGCTCCTTATATTTCTTCTTTTCTCATTCTATGTTTTTGCTAAGCTATAGATTCTAATTCAGCTTTCTATGTGGCTGGGCTGAGAAAATCAAAAGAAAAGAAGGCTCTATAGTAGAGCACAGTGGTGGATCCCTGGAGTCCCACCAATTACTTCGGAAACTGAGGCAGGAGGCTAGTGTAAGTCTAGGGGTTGAAGGCCAGTTTGGACAATATCTCAGAAAAAATGAGACCATGTCTCAAAAAAATGAAAGAATGAATAAACAGATCTAAGACCCAGCAGAAAAATGGTTGTATTAATATGGGACAAAATAGATCTATTCAAAGAGCTGATTCAGTCTCTCAAAATTTGTCATTTTTACTGTTCCTTATAGAGCACAAGTTTATACCTAGAGCCTAATTAATCTGTCCTCCTCATTCTACAAGTGAGGCCAAGATGTGAGTGACTTATCCCACCCAAGTCATTTAGAGTCTCACAGCACTAGGACCAAGACTGAAATCTACTGATCCTGATCCATGACATTTAATGTTAAGTGTGTTTAACACTGTAACATCTGAAACTTGTCCACTTACGTAAGGCTCATGCAGTTACCTTATCATGCCCATTAACAGTGTTTATTTTGCATTAGTCACTGGTACTGAATGCTAGGACGTCATGTGAGCCAAGCTGGTGGGCACAGCAATTTCACAGAGTGTCCACAGGTGAGAAAGCGTGTGAGTCTCCTCACATGTTAATAAGATTCTGACTGGTAGGTGAGTTTTACTAAAGAAACAGACTGTAAGAATAGTGAGATATAAAATATTGCAAAGGACAAATGAGACTCTGAAATGACTTTTGTGGAATTTTTTTGGTCACATACATGTATACTTTTTACTGTTTTATTGTAATATTTTTCTGGCAATGTTTATAATATGTTCATTTTTTATAGCCACTGTTCTTGGGCATTTATAAATCTACTGTTACAATTTGCCCTAAGGCTGAAAGCTGATCTACAGACTTAGACATAATTCTTTAAAGCATTCTGTAATCATTTCAAAATGCAATAATTAATGTTGGATTGAGCATTACTACTTGTTAGAAATATTAAGCACTGCTTTTAATCTTCCATAAAAATAATGAGTAAACATACAAATGAAAATTTTAAAGCAGTATTTTGGAATGGCAATTCAAAATATTATAGTTTCACAGGTTATGGCTCCCATTTTTGACTGATTATCAATTAGTTTTTTTGTTTTTCATTTCAAATTACTATCTCCCAGATGACATGTTGATAGTTGAAAGTACAGGAACTGTAACAGAATACAAAGCTTGATCTTAACCTGTAGCCTTACATCCTCTTCTTTTTCCCTCTAATATTTTAAAAGTAATTTTGCCTTTCTGATGTACCACCGAAGTATGTATGCCCAACTACATTAGACCCCTGCTAAAGTATTTGTTATTGAAATCATACTTAGTTTTTACTTAGAAAATAGTAAGGATGGGTGCCATGGGCCCACTTGGTGCATGAGGAATCGTTGCCATCGTAACACAAAAACTTCCCTAACCAAATCTTAGCATCATACTCCATCCTCCCTCCTTTATTTCTCCCTTTGGTCCTGTGACTGCCTTACTGAATACCCGTCATAAGGATGGATGTATCAGATCCAGGCAGTCAGATGACAATTCTGAATTCATCCTGAAGCCATATCATTGTGATCAGATAATTTTCCTTTGATGCATTCTTTGTATTTGTTGATTATTTTTCATACTGAAGTTAGCAAAAAAAATCACACAACTATATAGTTAGCAAATCCTTCAAAATCACGTTCACCAATGTCATCTGAATGTTCAACAGTGTTTCAATTCATTAGTGTTTTACTAGAGAACTGATTTCAATGAAAGATGCACACATTCAACAAAAAAGTACAAAATAACTGATTTTCTTTCAACTTACAAATAACATAAAAACATGCAAAAAAACTCGGCAAAATGGTCACAGTTTCTAAAACACCCTTTGACAGTGTAGGTGGCCACTCTGTGGTGTGGTGAATGATGCTTACAACTATTTTTAAAAATAGAAAATGCAGAATAGATTGCTTCTCACTGTGATCTTCAAAGAAATGCGGTAGCTTTTGGAGCAGCCCCCCGTTTCCCCAGCAGCGGGCTGCTGAGAAGCCAGTCCTAGCACTCAGGAAGCCCAGAATCTAGCCCTACTGGCTAACCTCCTTTATCATCTATTATCTTTATCTACTATTAATATAACTAAAATTTCCCTTGAAATTGACTTACAATCCATTATTTCATAAGGAAACAACATGTATATCATGGAGCAAGTATAAGATCACAGGTCAGTGTGACTTCAAAGCCAGTATCTCCTCACCATTGTGCTATGCTGATCCCATGTTATCTTCCTTCCTTCCTATGTTATTTACTTTGCTCATTGCTGGGATAAAATACCCTATACCAGTTGCAGGAGAAAAGATTTATTTTGGATCACAGTTTGTAGAGGTTTCAGTCCATAGTTGCTGACTCCAATGTAGAGTGGCATGGCAGAGGAGCATCACAGAGGAGAAACAATGGCATGGCAGGCAGAAGGCAGTGCAGTAGCAAGCAGCAGCAGCTTGCTTTCTCTCTGTCCTTTATGGTCTGTCCAGTCCGCCACCCTTTCAGTTGGTGCCACATGCACCCAAGATGGGCTTCCATTATCTGTGGTGATCAGGTGGGAAGAATGAGGCCTAATGGCCTCCTCAGCCAGCACTGAGGAGAAAGAGGACCTACAAGTGTGCTAACACACTGCAGTGAAAAGTAAAAACACCTGAGGTGAAGTTGTTTGCCCAGAGAAATACCATAGAGGGTGGAAGACAGGTCAGTTCTGTAGAAATCTAAATGCTTGTGCCTGTGTCTGAGTGAATAAAGCCAAGGTATGCCAGTCATTTGGGGCTTTATGTCAAAGGGAGACATGAGCTGCTATCTCCTGATTTTAACCTGTTTCTATATCTCTTTATTTTTCGTCTTTGTCACCCCCTTAGTCAGGTTCCCGTTCGTTGAATCCAGGTGCAAAAACCAATCATTGGCCGGGCGTGGTGGCTCACGCCTGTAATCCCAGCACTCGGGAGGCAGAGACAGGAGGATTGCTTAGTTCGAGGCTCGCCTGGGCTACCTAGTGAGCTCAGAGCCAGCCTGATCTACAAAGTGAGACCCTGTCTCAAAAAAAAAAAAAAAATCATTGGTCTAATTTACCAGGCCTCCCAGTATCATACCCCATAGATCAATGATGATGGCAAATCTTTTAAAGCTTGTAGTGGTAACAGTCTACTGTGTCATGCTCTAGGTTTACCACCACTGCCCTAGATCCAGCCAACTCTGAAAAACTCCAACTATGAGCCCAGGTTTTGCAAAGAAATAAGACTTCTTTCCTTTTCACTTTCTACTCCAGTGATTGTGAGAAAGATATAAATACATTAGAATAGATGATCATTTTATTTCATTTCTTTTATTATTTAGTAAAGTAAATTTTCAAATACAGTGTTATATTTGAAAAAAATACAAATACAACAGAGTGAAAAATACTAAACAAGAAGTGATTTCTAAGAATTCTATGTGAAATGAATGAGAATTAGGAAACATCCTTATGGATATATGAAATAACTCCTAATTTGTATGTTAATATATATTTTTGTACTATGCTGTGTTAGAACTACAGCCCTTTAGAAATGCCAAATGAAGATTAATTGCCAAACTTTCTCCTAAGATATGAAAGAGAAGAGCATTAATGCATAAAATAGTAATGTTTTGGGGTAGCCATTCTAAAGTGGCTCACCAAGTAAACATTACTGGGTTCCCAGTTGTTTGCTATTCTTTCTAGATAGATTCCAGGTTATTCTTGAATCAAATGATAAAACAAAAAGTGGCAAAATTTATTTGAAAAAGTAAAAGTGAAGAGTGTGAGAGAAACTGGCTCTGCAGAGTGAGCTTGGGCTGAGTAAAAAAAAAAAAAACAATAAAAATGTATACTTTGGAGAAAGTACAGTGGGCTATGTTGAGGAAAGCCAGGATAGCAAACTCTTCTTGACACCTAAGCCCTGTCCAAATCTCCAGGAAACTCCTGAGAACTTCAATATCAGGGTACTGAGAGGTGGTGCTGGGATCCCAGGCTCAGGCTGATAGGAGGTCTAGGCCATCCTATTGAGAACCTGCTTGAGCTCTCACAACAAGTCCATGTGCAGGGCTTTGAGAACTGGGCATGTGTTCTGGATCCTCTTACCAAAGGGTCACCCCTATTTCCCCAGCTTCATTTTCCATGCTCTAATTTTCTAAGTCTGTAATAGCTAAGCATTAATAATCTGTAGAGGCCAGTATTCTTTAAAATGTGTTTAGATAATTAAGAGTATCATACATATTTTTATCTTTGAGACAGCATCATACTATGTAATTCAAGCTCTCGTTGAACTCACTGTATAGCCTAGGGTGGCCTCATACTTGCTCTGATTCTCCTGACTCAGCGTCCTGAGTGCTGAGATTATAGGCGTGTGCCACCATACCTAAATTGTAATATACATTTTTGACTTTGTATTTTCTGAGTGGAATTTAAAAATAAAAAGTATGTTTTCCCTCAGTACACATATTTTGCCAAATCACTAGTATTGAGGACCAAGTGTCCTGAATAAGATCAGATTCTTTTAGGGCCGGAGGGTTAGCTCAGTGGTTCCGGCACCTGCCTCGCAAGCGCAAAATCCTGAATTCGATCCCCGGTAACCATATACAATGCTGGGCGTGGAGACTCACGCCCACCAGCAATCAATACCATATACCACAGTGCCGGGTGTGGTGGCTCATGCCTGTAATCCCAGCACTCAGGAGGCAGAGACAGGAGGATTGCTAAATTCGCGGCAGCTTGCCTGGGCTACATAGTGAGCTGAGAGCCAGCCGGAACTACAAAGCGAGACCCTGTCTCAAAAAAAAAAAAAAATCAGATTCTTTTATTACATGTCTAATTATTATGTCTCCTGTATTTTTATGTTCAATTCCAGTAAAGTCATAAATGTGAGGATTCCTTTCCTTCAGCACTAGGTTTAGAATGAGTTCCCTTAAAAAAACAAAACAAGGGCTGGAGGGTTAGCTCAGTGATTCCGGCGCCTGCCTTGCAAGCGCAAAGTCCTGAGTTCGATCCCCTGTAACCACATACAATGCTGGGCGTGGAGACTCACGCCCACCAACAATCAATACCACATACCATAGTGCCGGGTGTGGTGGCTCACACCTGTAATCCCAGAATTTAGGAGGCAGAGACAGGAGGATTGCTGAGTTCGAGGATTGCCTGGGCTACATAGTGAGCTCAGAGCCAGCCTGAACTACAAAGCGAGACCCTGTCTCAAAAAAAACCCCAAAAATACAAAACAAAAAAACCCAAAAAACAAAAAACAAAACAAGCCAGTCTTGGTGGCACACACCTGTGACCACTGCGCTGGGGAGGTTGAAGCAGGCAGATTGCAAGTTTAGGCCAGCGTAGGGCATATATTGAAATCAAGTCCTGCCTGAACTACTTACCAAGACCTTGTCTCAGAAATGAAAGAAGTCCCCAAACAACAACAAAAAACATAACCCAGGCTATGGTGATGCAAAATGTGCACAAAAACCATATCAGTAGTCTCATTTCACACACTCAGCCAGATGATGGCTCCTAAGTACCATAGACACCTCATTTGCATATAGTATAGTATCTTGTTTTGTTCTTTGGTACTGGGGATTTGATCCAGGAGCCCTCTACCACAAGCCACATCCTCAGCTCCCTACCCACTTTTTTGAAATCTTTTTATTTTTTGACAGGGTCTTACTAAGTTGTTCAGGTGGGACATGATTGCCTTTTTAATGTCTAAAATTTTCCTGTAATATTTAATGGCACATTGCTAAAAATCTTAAATGACCTCTTCATATCCTTAGTGCATTCTTAATTATTAGCAAGTCTAGACATTACTTTCTCTCAAATATCTTTCTGTAAGCTGAAAATCACTTTCACTGCCATAGTCTGTCATACTGCTATCTTCTAGAATTTGTTGTGGTTTTTTTTTGTGACTCAAAAGCCTTTAACTGTAGTGAAAGTTGAGTATGTGCAGTGGAAGAAACTGGTGATACTCATGAAGGAGAAGCACAACTTTATTAACATGGCCTGGGGACATTGCAGGAAGGTTAGCACCCAGTAAGTTAATGAGGTTTAGAACCTTGTACACTCTTCATGGTGCAGAAGGAGATGGGGTATTTGGCAATTCTGAGGGACAGTAAATGGTTTTTGGAGGAAATAAGTGGGACCAAAAATCACAATAGTTTGTAAATGATCATTTTGGAAGCTAGGTTGTACTGAAGACCACCACACCAAAGTCTGCAGGTAGGTGTGACATTCTTTAGTCTTTTTCCTAAAAATATGAATTTAATCCACACTGATTCATGAGCTATTAGGAGGGAGGTCCAAGACAATGTACAGTATGTCTGTACCATTTTGGGAGAGAAGAGTTGGAAGAGCTGTCTTCAGTCAGATGTGGGAACTTCAGAAAAAGCCCCTTCTTACATAAAAAGAATTAAGATATATTATGTACATGTACCAACGCCCTATGATGAATGTAATCATTTTGTACCAAAGAACATAAAACTTGAAGAGCCTCATATGGAGAAAAAGGGAAGATCAGAGACAGTGAGTCTGAGCAGAGCCAAAGCCCGTCCCTGTTCCGTTCCTTTAACTTGAAGTGCTCAGTGTACCAAAGCACTATACTTTGGGGAGTTCTGCACCCCAACACTAGCTACCAATATGTGTCAGCCTAGTCTTTTGATGATAAATTCATTCAGACATTTGAAGCAAATCAATAACATGAAAGAAAAGAAAGGAAATTTACCAAGCAGATAGATGATAATGACAGAAAGGCAAGTTGCCCATCAAAGGTTATGATCTCCATCGATGTTAGCTTTCCACTGCGGGGACAAACACCTGCAATAAGTAGCATTTGGGCATTGGGGGAGATTTAATTAAGATGTAAGCCCAAACACTATTCTTAGTGTACAGTTTTCCTAGAGTCAGCTGCCTAGCTAGCGATAGGCTTTCTTTGCCACCTTGGGGTCCAGGTAGGATCATGAACCTGTTTCTTGGCCCAGGTAATGAGTTAGTGCATTTTCCCACCTATTTCTTCTTCCTGGGCTTCTTCTGCCACAGCGCCCACTTCCAGTCTAGCCCTTTGCTCTGCTGCACTTATCCTCCTGTGCTCTTTTGCAAAACGTATCTGTTTATGTGTTTTTAACATGTCTTCCCCACCAGAGCGAAAGCTTCATGAAGGCAGGGACTGCTTTGACTTTGCAGTTGTATTGAGCCCCAGCAGCAGTGCCTGTGGCCTGTGTTAGTAAATGGTACAGGATGAATGAAAGCTCGAGGCTTAGGTGGTAGGAATGGGCCTGGGCCCCAGGGAGTGAAGTACCCTTCACTTCTCAGGTGCAAGAGCATCTAAGAGGATGTTGGCTTCTTCATATGTAAGTAGGCTGGGAGGGTGAGCCTTTTCACAGCCAGACTACGATTTCTAGGTCAGACTATTACCGAGGCAGGTGTTGAGGTTGACAGAGATCTTGGGCCTCCAGGTTTCCCTGTAGCTTTGGCAACAGGGAGAAGCAGCTGGATATAAGCAGATGTAAGTGGTCAGGTGTGTGGTTCAGTTTTCAAACTACTCGCAAGTATGAAAACAAAGTCACCCCTCATGAATTTGAATAACAAAACTCTATCTTGCTTAGTACTATCTTAGTTCCTCCCACTCCTATATTTCCCAGTGTCTTTAAAAGGAAATTATTGTTTTTGCTTTAGTAACACTTGATGTGGGTTTCTCTTTTCCCCTATTTTGGCGTAACTGACATGTTTTATTATTTTTTTCCTGGTTTCTCAGAATGGATGGTGTAGATGAATATTCTCATAATTCTTTTGACCTACGATGTTTGTTAAATTCATTTCCTGGAGACTTGGAGTTTAAGCAGATCTTCAGTGACATTGATGAACAGATTGAACAAAATGCTACCAGGTAAATATTGTCAATTTAAAAAAAAAGGTGTTTTCATATTTTATTTACATAAAATTTACCAACTCTGGTTTTATGGTTTACTGCTCTTAGGTAATTTTGGGATTTAATTATCATTAACTTTACTGAAAAATACTGGTGAGACTGTAGAATTGCACACTATTGTTTTTGAGACAAGAAAATATAGACACTGCCTTCAAAGGGGCAAATTAGTTTATTAAATCACTATTAATTATTTCTTGGAATTTGAAATATTAATGCTTTGTATTTTTATTAATGTATTTACAGCTGTCTTCTCACCTACAGGGTGAGCAGAGAAATTAAAAATGTGAAATTAAGTTATTAAGAGACAATATTAAATGTAAATAATTTTTCATAATGTTTATTATTTTTGAGTCCTTTTTTTACTTGAATGAAAAGATAGGGACTTCTTTTATGGGAGATTATAGGCTTCCTCACCTACCCCAAAAAGTAGTTTTACCAGTCAGTGGGGGACAAGAGACAACAAGGTAGTTTCCCACAAAAACATGTTCTTTGACAGGAAGGACTTTGTCTTTATAAGAGTATGTGTAGACTATTACAGTCCTTTCGATCAAAGATTTTAGTCCTTTAGTTGTGAGTCACAAATGTGGCAATCACAGCAGAAATTTCTACGGTGCAAATATACATAGGGTTTCCTTTTTTAAAATTTAAGATATAGTTCAGTTGGTTCAAAGAAAGTGAATGAAGCAAGTGAAATGTTGCCCTGGTATTTTTCTTCCTGCTTTTGTAAGATAATTTTTAATCACTGTAACAATAGCATAAATGAATTCACGAGTTAGCATGTTGTTGGGAACTTCTGCAAAAAAAACAATCTGCTTTTTCAGAAATCCTCCCCATAAAATAAGTAGAGAAAGACCACACTTTTTTGTTGGTGAATGACTAAACCAGAATATGAAGTGTATCACAGACAACTCACTAAGAATTACCAAGTCAGAAAGGAACCCCCGCCATCATATATATAGATACAGCCAAATAGACACAACCCATTGTGTACATAAGCAGCCACTAATCCCCAAGGAGGAAGACCTGAGCATGCATTTGTCCACATTTGTCACACACAGTTTATCTTAACTTTACCTCAGCAGTTTGGGAGATCACCTGTGTTAGGTAGCAGGCTTTATTCTGAGGAGCACTAAACTTCTCGCATCTTTATGACAAGAAGTAGTTCTGCAAAGTGGAGCAAGGTATCCACTGATTTAGGCTTTTAACTCCCACTGCCCTGGGGAATGGAGAACTGTTTCCCTTGATATTTGTGTTGCAGCAACGTACTTCCCAGGTTCCCGAGAACACTAATGAGCCACAATATAGTCTTCCAAGGGATACATGTCAAAAGACAAAAAGTACTTACAATTATATTTTCTAAGGCAAATGGTCAAAGGAAGAGGACAGCAAGAAGAAACTTTTTCCTTTATTTCAACAGAATTAAATTTATTTGTGCTTTTGCCATTATATATACATATATATATGTATACATAGACAGCAATTCTGTATATATGTGTATATGTGTGTGTATATAAAGATAGTATACTGGTAAGAGTATATTTGATATATATATAGCTATACAACTTTAGTGTCATTGTATATTTATGTAATTTTTATTTTATATATTTATAAAGTGACATGACATGGTAGACTTTTTAACATAAAGGAATTTGCAAGTGAAAATACTATTGCTTAAACAGACTATTTGTTTATCTAAATTTCAGAGATGGTCATTTTTCTTTTTAATTGGAGATTTTATTTTCCACTGGAAGTGTTTTTTGAAAGACAGACTTCTCCCTTTTAATTACATTTAGGCTCCATCAAAACAAAGCAAGTTACTCAACTGATATATTTCTATATTCTCCTTCATTTTTATTTGCTGAGCCATCTGTACTTAATTTCCTGTCCTACTTGGTCAACAAAATATAATATTTAAAAATAAAACGGTGATTAGAGTATTGTATTTTACATTAATATGTTGTTATTTGGATTGAAACTTAGATGTTAATATTAAAGAGAAAATATAGTATAGAATATGTCTATAATTTTAAAATTAAAAAAATATTTTATTGCCCATATATTAAAATGAACCTAGAGCAGAACCACCTCAAGTGACCATTGATCTTGGCGAAGGATAAAATAAGGGAATAGCTATACAGGCTGTGTGCTACATTTAGAATCAAGTCTATTTTTCATCAAATTCAATTATGTTTTTATTATACTCTAGAGAATAAACGTAATAGTATAGGGTGTATATATTTTTAAAAATAAAATACTGAATAATAACCGTGGTTCAAAAGAGTGTAAATCATTTATGCACTCATTTATTGCCTTCTAACAGAATAGCTTTTAGAAAATTGTATGTCACGACAAATCAGTTATGCCACACTTACGCTGCAGTCGCTGAATTACCCGTGGCATTTTTGTATTCTAACAGTTCTATTTATCTCCCAATGGTGTACATTGAATAAGTAATGAACATCGGTATGATATGGATTTTCCCCACTACTTTTAAAAGAAAAAAAAACGTTAGCAATTCATTTTTAAATATAGGACTTTTTTCCTACTCTTGAATTTTTAAAGCTGTATTTCTTACAGTGACCCTGACACCTCAAGTGTGAATTCCTTCCCTCTTTTTAATATCATCAAATTTTATGAGCCACGGGATCGTTCACTTCCCCAAAGCAGTGATTCCCCAGAATGGGCAGTGTGCCCACAGGCCGTGAACCTTCACCTGCCCTTCCGGAGAGGTGGTGTTTCTCTCAGACCATTTCCACTTCCGCATCCTTGTTTCCATTCAAGTCAGAGCTGCTGTGTGACTGGTGGTTCTGATGATGGAAATCAGCAACAATAAATCATTTACTTTGAACACATATCAGAATTGATAACAAGAGAGTAAATAACCTGCCATGGAAGAATACTATGAATGCTGTGCCCACAGACACAGTTACTTGTCTGTCTGAAAACCGTACATAGCACTGAAATATATTTTAGGCTGACTGGAACTTAACTAGCTTAATAAGACCTTAAGGTTTAGATGTTCTCCTGGGCTCATGGTATGACTGTGATTTTTGTTCTCTTAATATTAAATTGCACAGATATATTGCATTTATTTTTTTTTTCTGGTACTGAGGATTGTGGTAGCCAGGGATTTACATTAAGCTACTTCCCCAGCCCTTTCTTCTTCTTCTTCTTTTTAAATTTTGAACCAGGGTCTTGCTAAATTGCCAAGTTGGTCAGGCTGGGCTTAGCTTTCCTGTCCTCCTGCTCCAGCTTCTCTGAGTGCTGGAATTACAGGCATGTACCACCAGACCCAGTATTTTTGTGTTTCTAAAGTTTATTTTACTCTTCTCTGAGTATAAATAACATCTCTTTATATTTCAGGGAGCATTGTTTTGCTGATTTTGATGTAATATATCTACTTTTTTTTAATCGAAAGAAAAAATAAGACTCCCTGGAAAGATACCATTTGTCTTAATACAGATGTCAGGGGAGGAGGAATTTCATGAGAGAATATTGGATAAATGTTTTCTGCAAAGTTAATTATACTAATTAATGGGAGGATACATATCCCATAGATGATACCTATTCTCAGCATACTGCTGATATACTCTGAGCTGATATTATGACCCAAAATTTTGAAAGGAGTAACCAAAAGAAATCTGTAAGAGGGCTGGAGATTTAGCTCAAGTGGTACTGCACCTACCTGGGAAGCACAAGGGCCTGAGTTCGATCCCTGGTACCACAAAAAAAAAAAAAAAAAAAGGAAAGATCTGTAAGTAATCTACCAATAGTGCAGCAGTGGGCTTCTCATGGCAGAGCCACAAATCTACTAATGAACACAGATAAAATTATACTTTGAGGCCATGACATATAACATAAAATGGAATTCATTTCAAAGTCTATATTTACAGTATATAATTTTGACAGTATTTTGACACAGTAAGAGGATGAAAATTAATATTTGCTCCTCTCAATTTCTTGCATTTATAATTCGGAGGTTTCTTTGTGTTCTCCATCATCTGATCTCTTTTTGCATCTTACTAAACAATTCCAAGCTACACAGAAAGAAAACAGAAAGAGGCCACTTCCCTCATGTGTCACTGAATTCACAGTAAGACCTCAGTAGAGTCCCAGGTTCTTCTGACGGGGCCCTGTCCAGCACTCTCAGTCTCGGTGCATGGCATTCTGGGCCTCAGGACTCAGTAGTATACACTTTGCCCCAGTCTGTTCCTGTTTCCCGCTCCTCAGACTTCTCCCTTCCTTCCACTGAAGCTTCACTGTGAAGTCTGGTGTTGCTTGTGGGTAGAGACGTCAGTGAGCGGAAAGAACACCCGCCATGGCAGTCTGTCCCAGCCCTGTCTCCTCATCATTTTCTGTCATTATTAACTCCGCTTTTTTTTTTTTTTTTTTGAGATAGGGTCTCGCTTTGTAGTTCAGGCTGGCCCTGAGCTCACTATGTAGCCCAGGCAAGCCTTGAGCTCAGCAATCCTCTTGCCTTTGCCTCCCGAGTGCTGGGATTACAGGCGTGAGCCACCATGCCCAGCACTGTGGTGTGTGGTATTGATTGCTGGTGGGGGTGAGTCACCACACTCAGCATTGTATGTGGATACCAGGATCAAACTCAGGACCACTGCACTTGTGAGGCAGGCGAGGAAGGCGCTGGAACCACTGAGCTAAATCTCCAGCTCTAACTTCACTATTTTGACCATCAGTGGTGATCTTCACCCCTTTCTTCATTATCCTTCAAAGTCTTTCCTTAAACCTCTGCATTAGGATGTGAAATGAGCAGTGTCCAATGTGTGTGTGTGTGTGGGGGGGTCACTCTTTTTTTAATTTTTATTTTTATGACTACAAGTTTGCAATACATAACGATTGTATCCATTGGGGAGAGTTAGTACGTGCATGTTGACACATGTTGATTCTTTTTATTCCCTGTTTTCCTCTCCCTTCCCTTCATTTCTTGGTCCCTTCCATATTTCTGTTTGTCTTTTATTTTGCTCTTTAATTTATTTATACTTTGGGTTCCTCATGTAAAAGAAGTCATATAATAATTAAACTTGTGCATTGATTAATTTCACCTGACATTAAGGTCTGAAATTGCATCCATTTTCCTCTAAATGACTTAAATGTGACCTTTGTACCAGAGTTATTTCAAGTAATATATACATTTTAAGTGTTGGATAAATTATAAATTATAAATATATAAATTTATAAATTATAAATTTATCAATAAATACATATTTATTTTATGTGCATAAGCTTTACTTATTCTATACCAACCTTGGTATAAAGTGCTAAGTAATTGTTGTATGAGAATATCCTAAAGAATGGTATTGCAATTATCTTTCCATGAGAAATAAGGAAAAGGAATGTCTGTCTGTTCTGAAACTGGTCCCACACCTAAATATGAATCATACTATTATAGTGAAAATTTAGATGCCGTAGGGAGCATGAGCCAATAATAGCTGAACCACGATTTCTCAGGGACAATGAGAAGTCAGCCTCACTTTTGAGATAAAATCTTGTGGGTTCACTGAAGGCACAGAAAAGCTGTGGCCATAGAAATAAATGGATGTTTTTATTATCAAGAAAATACAGTTATGGAGTGAAGTTAGCAGGAATATGGTAAATAGAGTCAGCAGTAAGGGAAAGGAAGACAGAAGAGAGGTTAAATGATCAGTACTGCGTTCCTAGGGGGTCAATGTTAAATACGGTGAGTCTGTAAATTTTCTGCAAGTACCAGTGTCCTTGCATATAATCTTCTCTTCTATGAGGAGTAGCCATTTCTCTTCTTCTCACAAGTATATTTAGCGGTTGCCTCGTGTGTTGTGTGCACCTCTTACCAAGTCATGAGGTATTGTGCTTGTGTCCTTACCACTCTCACTCGCCAGAATCCCTCTAGGGATGGGATGATGTCTTACTCATGTCTGGATCCCTAGTAGTGTATATAGCAGTACCTGCCATGTACTCAGTGCTGTTTGTGTTTATCAAATAGAATACCTATTCAATGAACAGTTGTTTCAGTCCAAGAATTTAGGTGTGATGCTGAATGAGAAAATTGCCATAGATATTGTTTTTAAAAAGCACATTCCATATTGCATTTAAAAAGTGGTTTATAGGGGCCAGAGATTTAGCTCAGAGGTTCTGGCGACTGCCTCCCAAGCGCAAGGTCCTGAGTTCGATCCCAGTAACCACATACAACAATGCTGGGCGTGGTGACTCACACCCACCAGCAATCAACCAGCAATCAGCACTACATTCCACAGTGCTAGGCGTGGTGGCTCACATCTGTAATCCCAGCACTCCGGAGGCAGGGACAGGAGGACTGCTGAGTTCGAGGCTTGCCTGGGCTACATAGTGAGCTCAGGGCCAGCCTGAACTGCAAAGCGAGACCCTGTCTCAGAAAAAAAAAAAAAAAAAAAGGTTTATAAATTGGTTTATACATAGCCTGTCAGTAATGCCCACTTTCATGCAACATTAATTTGGATAATTCAGAGTCATTATAATTAAAGCACATGTGCGTACAAATATATTAAGGAACATGAAAACTTATGAAGAGGCATGGGATATTTTGATAAGTACTCCTATTCTCAGCATCCAGTTTAAGGGATGAAATATTACCAGTCCTCCAGAGCTCTTTATATCTTTCTCTACTTTCACGCATACCTACAAGGGTGGCTGTTGGATCCTGCATTTCCATAACTTTTATTACCCGTGGTGGTGATCTTAAGCAATATATGCCATTTTATAGAATATTTTCAAGTTACTATAACAATAGTGTGTTATATATATTTGTGTGGATTTCATTTCTCAGCATTGTGTTTGATTCTCCATGTTGATAAGCATTTCTACTGCATTTTTATGACTCTATTCCACTGAATAAACTATTGAACCATTTAATCATTCTCCTATTACTGGACATTAAAGCAATTACCAATGCTTTAATATTAAAAATAAAGCTAAGAAAATGCTTTTGAAAGTCCTCACTAAACTCAATGTTTGTAAACTTCAGAATTTAAACTATTTACAAAACAAGTCTGCTGCTATTTTTAGACTCTTTAAATTTTATCCTAAAGTTGGATCTAACAATAAATGTGCTAATTCCTTTTTTGTTTCTTAACTGCGTTTTTTTCTCATGACTGACCTTGCTTCAAAAGATAAATTGAAACAATTTCTAGTTAAACAGAAAATGCTTAGACCAGAATAAAGACAAGTGCTATGGTATGTCAGAAAACCTTAAGAATGTATATCATCTAAGCCCTAATAATACAGACTTCCTCCAATCCCAGATTACCATCCCTAACAGCAATATTGCTGCATGTACTTGAAAAGATTTGAAATATAACATTTGAAAATAATTGTACTTTTTCAATGTTGAAAGTTAAATTTTAATTTAATTTTTTACCTTGATAAAAAAGATAAATTGTTAGAGCATGTATGAAACTGACATCTACCTTAAATTTTGAGAATAGTACTTTTGTGTAACAATTAGACAAGAAATTGCTAGACTTCAGCGGATTAAGTTTTAGATAAGATATAAAGGTACTGGTGAATGGGGAGGTTGATATTTATCCAAATAAAAAAATTCATGTACCAACAACGGATTCTGTTATTTTAAAATTTGTGACGGTGATTTTAAAAACAAGCTGAAGTATCTTAAGTTGTATCAATAATGGAGGTCTCTCGAAATGCAGCTGCTTAATCCTTTTATCCACATTTGGACAACTTACTAAAATGTCTAGCCCACCAAAGGCTTTTCCTTATTTCTAAATTGTAGTTATTGGCCTCTCCCCAGATTGATGGTAAAGATTAACCTAAAAGCCTAATCCCATGAGAAAAAGATTTAGGTAGACTTTGGCTGAGCCTTTCCTATTCTTGTTAATCCATTAGGTTTCACTGAGCAAGACGAGACGCATGAGGATGGTATAATGCAAACCTTTGATAAGGCGTCCCCAGAGTCGAGGCGCGCCTCGTGTTTCTCAGCCCCTAGAAGTGCTTAGCAAGTTAGGAAAAACTCACGGCAGCCTCGTCAGACTCAGAACCCACGTTCCAGAACGGAACAGTCCATCGGGAAATTCAGGGGCTTGTGGCCAAATGAGGTATTATTTTCCCTCTAAGTTCTTTGTTTTCATGAAAGGCTCTTTGGTTCTCAGAATTTACTTTTTTCAAGGTAATTTAGTTCTAATTCTCTCATGCTCAGAAGTCTCTTAAAACTCTACTCTTTTATGTTGTGTCTTTTATCGGCAATCCACACCTGAGGAATTTTGCAGTTTTTATATAGCATTAATTTTCTAAACCCCTCATGGTCCAGTCATATAGAACCTATAATTAATAACAATTATAGTTTCAAATCAGTCAGTTTCCCTTCTGGTAACAAATAGCCCTTGGAACTATTAAGAAACAAGGGCAGATGGGGGGGAGGGGGGAGTGGGTGGGGATATGGGTAAAAATGAGAATTAACTTGTGGCATATACTGGTACAAATTTCCCAATGTTATATGTGATTTTGAGATGTATATAAATTGTACCAATAAATAATTCAATAAAAAAAAGAAACAAGGGCAGAACTGTCAGTTCAGGGTGAGGAGGGGCTTCCACCTCAAAGGAATTTGGAATGTTTGCAAGCTTGCTGTAGTTTGGTGTGCTGCCATCACGTGGTGGGAATATGTCATGTCCGTCCAGCTCCGCAGCTGGCACTCTGCCAAAGTCAAGACTTCACGCCCACCCCCAAAGGCTGAAAACCATGAATGCACAGAATCACATATGGAAATTGAAAGAGCAGAGATATAATCTTTGTTACCTTACCAGAGCTAAGGAGACTTTAAGTGGAATTTTAAAAACAGAAATATAATTTTCACCTAAATGTTTCTTCTCTTCATTATTCTGTGAAATCATTTAATTTTTTTTTTTTTTTTGAGACAGGGTCTCACTTTGTAGTTCAGGCTGGCCCTGAGCTCACTATGTAGCCAAGGCAAGCCTCAAACTCAGCAATCCTCCTGTCTCTGCCTCCCGAGTGCTGGGATTACAGGTGTGAGCCACCACATCTGGCACTGTGGTATGTGGTGTTGATTGCTGGTGAGCGTGAGTCACCACGCCCAGCATTGTATGTGGCTACTGAGGATCGAACTCAGGACCTTGCGCTTGCGAGGCAGGCGCCGGAACCACTGAGCTAAATCTCCAGCCCTAATTGTATTTTTTATAAACACTTAGGAAATATAGATAAATGAAATAAAAAAAACTATTTAATCTCATGACCCAAATATAACTGTCTTTAACCTTTTGCTTCATTTCCTTCCAGTCTTTTTTCCTTCTTTTTTTGTGTATGCAATTTTTAGTATGTTTCTCTTTTGGAATAGAACTGGATGGCAGCAAAAGGTATTTAACATTTAACTGTAGCAACATTCTACATTCTTTATACAAGCTTTGAAATTAAAATTATAAGCTCTTTATAACTGCTTCCAGATTGGTTTTGTTTTGTTTTGGTAGTAGTGGGAATATAGGGCCTTCATTGAGGTACATCCCCAGCTCTTTTTAAAATTTCTTATTTTAAGACTGAGTCTTCTTAAAGTCATTAAAGTTGTCTAGAGAGAGCTTGGACTTGGAGTACTCATGCCTCAGCTTCTTAGAGGGCTGGGATTGTAGGTGCATGCCATTATGCTTGGCTGACTCCTTAATATTCCATCCATTTAAGTTTTCCATAATTTATATTACTGCTCATCTGTTAGTACATAGTATTGTTACTGACTTTTATTTTCTTTGGGACTATTTTTTTCTCTGCCTTCCATCTCCTGGCTGTCAAGAGAGACTTTATTACATTTTATCTATATGTAGAATTTTTTTTAACACAAAAGAATTTCTAAGTCATCTTTAAATAACAAAAATCTTATAATTTCATATATTTTATAATTTGTCACATTTTTCTGCCAGAAAGTATAAACTCTCAGTTTTCAGCAAAAAATGAAAATGCATAGTCCCTTTCTTATTATTTTCATATCATGTGAACATTTTATAAATTTTGTAAATGATACACAACCCAATATGCCATATAGACGTTTCAGGCCCTGCATTGTTATGAGATAGATCTATTGTCTACTTACTACCAGAATAATTATATTTTTTCTCTTTTGCAGCATTGAGCACTGCATTAAAGAAATACAGAAGGAAGTTAACAAACAGTGTCCGGACGTTCAGCTGCAAACAGCAGCCGACTGCTTTGAATGGCTAACTCACTGTCACTATAGTCTCTCTAAGTCACCTTCCATTCCCCATGGAGATTTGATAAAATTCCTCAGAACAATGGTAAAAAAATTGTTTTGGTTTTATAATGGAGTTGGGGAGGTCAGCAGGGACTATAGTTAACTCAATTTCTATATGTTGATTATTTATTTTAGTAATGATATTGGCCTGTACTATCTTGGAGTGTACAGGTTCATTTTGTTTCTATATTCCCAATAGAATCCATTGAGTTATTTAAAAAGAATTTTTACCATGATTTTTATCGAGTGAAATTTTATATAAGTAGAGGCAAAGTATTACAACTCCTGGGTGATTTATGATGTGATACGTGGCATATCAATACTGTAAAACATATCAGTGTATACAGAAGTTGTCTTCCAGAGAAGTTTATGATTTTACCCGTATAATAGTCCTACTAAGTTGCTTTATACTCAGTATTAAACTTATTAAGATTCCAGTTCTATTAAGTGGTTTAATGCAGATTCTCTGCATTTTCTACTTCAGTCATATGTATTCCTTTAAATCAAGGCAGCAATTTATACATGATCACTTAATTAATGGAGCATTATTATATGGGTCTGTTTTTGATGTTGACCACCCGCTAGACTAGAAAAATTTTTGAACTCACCAACAAGAGCAGTTATTTTATTACAACTCCATCTACAACAGTGGCTAACTTACAACACGAGATTCCCAGAGAAAGAGTGCAATTGTTAGAAAGCAGTATTATCGCTTCTCAGCCTTTTGGCTAAGATCAAGTGTAGAAAGCAGTATTTCTGTAGCCATGGTTTTAATTAAATTTAGCGGGGAGAGGCACTGTTTTTGTATAAACATCAAACATTGACTCAGGCAGATGTGAAAAATATCTTGAGGTTGTAGATGGCTTAGGATGACAGAATCAAATGAAAATAGTTTTTGGCTGTTGTTATTATTACAGATGTCTCTTTAATGTGTACAAAGTAAGAAAGGAAGAGAAAGGAGGACTCTGTGCCCTGAAGCCTTAATTTTTTAAGAAAAATCCTCCCTCTTACCCATTATCTCTTGAAGGTAGAGCCTTGAAGAATAAATATGGATATAGTTATTCCTTTAATTTCTATTAAGAGCCATGTGTATTGAATTTCATTAATATTGATGTAATAATGCTTTCTCATTTAATTAAAAGCAAAAGCTTTTAATTATCTTTTAATCTGTCACACATAAGTCATTCTCTATTCACTGCAGGGCAAAGGCTGCCTTAGTTTTTCTCAGACTCATTAGACTGATAGGCTTGCACCAGACCTAGGTTTTTCTTTTTTATATAATTGATCATGTTATTTGGAGGAAGGAATCACATTATTAATATGGACTCAGATTAAAATGACCTTATTAGCAAGTTGCTATGAGCAAAGTGTCGATCTTGATGGTATTTTTCATATATCTTTTAACAGAAAATTTTTATTAATTATCTACTTAAATAAGAAACAGAAGGTCTCATTGTGACAATGATACTGAAGTTATTTTCAAAATTTAAGCAACCATACAGAACATTTGCTTTAAACTTATATAATCTATTCTTCATTGTTTGAGCAAATATTTATCGTTATTGACTGGTTTAAAGAAACCCACCACTGAGACACTAATAGTTTCCTTAATGGTGACATGACATAGATGCATATCTAAAGACATTTATTTTTCAGAGATATCAGAGTACGTAAATATCAGGATAAGACAGAGAAAGAAGCTACTGAAAAGTTCCATGCACTGTGTGGTTCTCTTTAGTATAGTAGACAGAATGGAGATGAAGAGCAGATCCACCATTTTCTTCTTGGTTCCCTGCCTTGCTATAGGTGACATTTGGAAAGTCACTTAGGCATTCATATTAGTGTCCTTAGCTGTGAAATGAGTTTTAAAATCTATGCCACCGTTTTCATGTGAATAGACCAGAGCATGTATGTGGGAAATGCCTTTTATATAGTAAAATATATACATATTGAACATAATTATTGCAGATGGAACTTCAAAGTTGGCATTGCAATGCTTAGTGTGACTGAAAAAATTGCAAGAATTTGTCTAGAAGTTATTGCTAGGTCTGAATTACATGTAATACCTGTGCTATCTTTATCAATAAGGAATTTTGAAGCTCATCCGATTTTGATATACTACTTTGGCCTTGCTTTTTCTGTAATCGGCTTATTTCTACTTGAAGAATAGAAACTAATTTCACTATTAACTGAAGTAGATATAATTGGGAAAGCCAGCATAGAAGGAGAATGTATGAGTGTAGTTTAGTTTAAGAAGAAAGTAATTTTTTGTCCAGTTATTATTCATAATTATATACATCAATATTTTCTATCAGCACAGAAAGTGTAAAAGAGCAATTTTGTATCATCTTTTGGGGAGCAATTCTGAGAATATCTTTATTCCAATTTCAATTAGTTATTTCTTAAGAGAGAATGAAATATTCTCAGATTAATTTTCAAAGTGAAGTCTTTCCTAATGTGGTTTTCAGGAATTTAAATGCAAGTTGAAATTGTTCATTGTATTAAATTTTATTTCTTGGGATAGTAACTATTAATAACCCCTAGGCACATACTGTTTTTAAAGATCTCCACTTTGTTCTAGAGTGTTTTATGCATTGTATGTTCATTTGGGGCTTTATAATAATAAGTGTATTCATTGAGGCATGAAAATTATCTATCAAGAATTAATTAGGGGCATGATCTTGAATTTATTTTGTCTTAGGAGCACATTTCAATCAATAATTCAGTATGGAATTTTATTTATAATTTTTAAGCTTCAGCTTTTGTGCAGCTCAGATTACGTCAGACTTGTAAAAATAAAAGCTAAAAACTATGTCTAGAACTCTACTGATGCTCAGCCAGCTGGGCTTTCCTAAACCGTAAAACATTCGAAGCTGTCTGAATTGATTAAATCCTAAAGGCAAAGAAAAGAATCTTGAAGGGCATCAGAGTATTGATTCTAAAGTGATATCAATTATTATAAAATTGTGTACACCTGTAGAGTTTTTTCTTGTTGCATTTATATGTAATGCATTTTTAATGGGATAATTTTCTTTTACCAGCAAGAATTGTTGAAGAATGAACAAAATCAAGAAGACATGATACTTGATTTACTTTGGGACCTGTCCTGCCAGAGCAACATTTCATTACCATCAACTTTAAGTGAAACACCTTTCCATTTCCTGTCTAGGACTTCTCTTCATTTTGTTGAAGATCATTCCTCAATGGATGTAAAGTCCATATGGAACGATGTAAGACTGCATCTCCGACGCTTCTTAGTGAACAGATTACAAAGCCATAATGAAATAAACAGTTCACAGCAAAAAATTGCATTGAAAAATCAGTGCATACAACAATTCTTGTTTCTCTATCCAGAATCAGAAGTTATCGTCAAGTACCGAAATATACAGAGTAAATTGTTGGCTAAACTTCTGCAGAACAATTTTCCTTCTTACAGCAGAGATTCAAATTTAGATGTACTAGCTCACGAATACCAAAGTACAATGCTGAAGTTATATTCAATGATAAAAGAGGATTTTAATACACTGCGTGAAATTTTAGCTCCATCCTCAATGGTGAAATTCATTAAAGAAACTTACTTGGATACAGTTACAGAAGAAATGAGAAAATTTCTCGAAAACTTTTGTGAGCTGCAGTTCAAAGAAAGTGCTGTCCGTGTGGTAAAAACAAGCAAGAGCTCCAGCAAGCATAGAGGAACAGTGCATGCCTTGGGTTAGTGACGTTTACATTTTTGTTTGGTTTAACTTGATATCTTTAATGGGGGGTGTTTATTTGTTTTGTTTTGGTTTGGTTTCATTTGGTTAGGTTTTTGTTTGGTTAAATATTTCACACTTGAAAATAAATCAAAAAACAAATGTAATGAAATTTTACAGAATATATTTCTCCTCTATGTGCTACTTTTTATTTAAGTATAGTCGGGAAGTGTCTTATTTCTGTTAAATTGTTAATGATATTGAAAATGTACTTGCAAAAGTTTTGCAAATAGTTTCATTTCTTTTGATTGCATACAACAAATGCTTAAGTATTGGGTGAAATTGTATGTAAATAGATATATGTCTAACATGAATGCTCAAATTTTAATCCATTGTATCTTCTAAAGAAAAAGCATTATTAGGTGAGTTGTGAAAATTTGTTGAAATTTGCATTAATTAGAATTGAAAGTATAAATCTTATATTAGCTAATTCTTATAAAATAGCAAATATAAAATATGAATTATAAAATTCTATATTTTAATTACTTAGGAAGACAGCATTTATGCTATGGCTAATTTGAAAAGTTCCTCCATTTTTTCTATATGAATGTATATAATTAAGAGGTGATTTGAAAATTTTTAATTTTCTTCAAAAGATAAAAGAAAAAGGAAAAAAAATTATTGTGATATAATAAACTTTTTATTCAGGGTTTTAGTTTTCCACTGATTTCCACAAAAATCAAGGTAAAATATGATCATTCTAAAATTATTAGTCATGAATCTCTGAGGTAATTTCTAACTAGATTCTTTAATGACATTATGCATTTGAAAATTATTGTTATTACCGTATCTCACTGTAATTTTATCTTCACTATTTATATGCCAAGACCAAGTTAATAATGGTGTATTAACTGTTAAATACATTAACAGCAAAATTTTTATCTTCTAGAAGTTGAAAGACATTGCAGAACAGAGATATAGCAACTAGGGTTGAGGCAAAATACAAAAGCAGTTAATGTAGAAACATTCTATTTTTTTCAAGGTGATTAGATTTTCATTTTAATTGTTAACACAAATTCTTACATGTATTTCACGAGTGCACTTGTTTTCTTTAAGTTTTAAACAAAAATTTCCTCCCTACTTATAAATGATTTCCAATGTGAATATTTTATGTATGCTAAATATGGCGTATAACCAAAGAAAAGATAGATATATTGGAAATATGTGTGAACTGGTATGGACTCTTTAGGACTGATACTGAGGTATTTACCTGTTTTTGAGAAAAAAGTACATGTGTCCACTTTAACACTAACATTGGAAATATTTTCTACAAGTCTGATTGCAATGATCTTTATCAGAACCTTGTTATAAATCACTTGTTAAAAAGTCACTTTTCATATGCAAGGCGCTGTCTGGGGACAATGTTCAGTAAATTGGTATAATTTTCTGAACAAAACAAAAAGTATAGAAAGATTTAACTCCCTTGGATCGTGTTGTATGGAGTGAGATTTCATAAACAGGATCAGGATTCAAATATGGTTCTTTTTGTCTCTAGTACCTATATTCTCAACCACCATGCTGTTGGTCATCCTCTCAAAGTACAGATTAAATGTTTTGTCATTCATAAAAGAAATTTCAAACAGCAATGTTCTGATGGACTGCCTGAAAATCATGTCATTCAGCTTTTCTTTTCCACCTACCGTCATTTAGCAGATGTCACTTTCAAGTTTCTAAGCCAGACCTGGAACTAGGAAGAAAATAAACCAAGTCACTGCTGCTAAGGAACTAATTTGTTGTGGTTTTCATGCTATGCTGTGCTGGATTAACCCGTCCACCCTGCCCTGCCCTGCCCTGCCCTGCTGGTACAGAGCTGATGGATCTCCGTGCAAAGCTATTGCTTTTCTTCACTCTGTTGTGCTCTTTGTACTCTGGACACAGTCCTCTAAAACTCTGATGACAATTATGCCTATTAGTATTTTATCTTGTACTAGTATTTGACTGAATTTTAAAAGTAACTGGGGGTGAAAACGTGAATGTATGGCTTATTCAGTTATCTTTAATTTCTTTTTTCTCTTTTTTTTTTTTGAGACAGGGTCTTGCTTTGTAGTTCAGGCTGGCTCTGAGCTCACTAAGTAGCCCAGGCAAGCCTCAAACTCAGCAATCCTCCTGCCTCTGCCTCTCGAGTGCTGGGATTACAGGCGTGAGCCACCATGCCCGGCACTGTGGTATGTGGTATTGATAGCTGGTGGGCGTGACTCTCCACGCCCAGCATTATATGTGGTTACCTGGGATCAAACTCAGGGCTTTGTGCTTGCGAGGCAGGCGCCGGAACCACTGAGCTAACCCTCCGGCCTTTTTTCCTCTTTTTAAAAAAAATTTTTTTTTTGAGAGAGAATCTTGCTATGTAGCCCAGGCTTGCCTTGAACTTAGCAACAGCAATCCACCTGCCTCAGCCTCCCGAGTGCTAGCATCACAGACATGCACCACCATGTCCAGCTAATCATCAGTTTCTTTAATAATATAGTTTCAGGTTTTAGATGGGTCTTGCTTGTTCTGTTGATTGTAATGATCTGCTCCTGACTGTATCACTGCCTTATTAGTCCTTTGCTCTGTGACCTTAGGTAATTTAACTTCTCTGAATCATTTTCTATTCAATAAAATAAAAGACTTACATTAGGTGATATCCAAGGATCCTTTGAATTATAAACTTTTTCTGACTCTGGTCACGGAGTCATGATCACAGCCAAAGTTTAGGTCTATAATTTGACCTTGAATTTGCCATCACATTGCTAGAATGTGCCTTTGCATGCCCGGTAGAAGGCAAAACAAAAGCCTCCTTTTAGATCTCTACCTACGTGAGTTTCCCTCTCTCAAGTGAAACTTGACCATAATAATATGAAACTGCTCATCTTCTGTGGTTGCATATTTTATAAGGATTAGAGAAGGAGGAGTGATTAAACAAAAACAGGAAGTGGGGTTTGTCCTTCTAGTTTACATCTGAAGATATTCTTAATAATTCTTTGCTTTTGTTGCCTACACCTTTGATCTCGACCAAGGTTTTTTTTTTTTTAGCTTTAAATTTTTATTCTTATAAGAGCATTTTAAACAGATAATTAAAAATTAAGAGCATAGATAAGAATTAGAAGTGCAGTTATTATGCTATATTGTTGATTGCAAAGATCCATGTCTGTTTATGGCATATATTTAAATCAGGCAAGGTAGGGATTTAGCCCTGACTTGTGTTTTTGTCCAGGGAGGAACCAGCTCACTTCTACAAGACCGTAGACTGGAGACAAATCAATGCTTTTCTCGGAAAAGTGTCCCTTAAAGGTACAAAATGGAAGCCTCAGCATTAGGCCTGATAAAGCACAGAAAGTGGTTGTGTCCTACAGGTCTGAGGGTAAGAATATCACAAACCATGTATAGTACATGTTAACCTCTTGTAAATTTAGTGTATCTTTTTAGCATATAAAGAAAGTCAAAAGCAATGTTTTGGGTTTGACAGGATTGACGTAAAGGCTTCCCGCCTTGCCGCTCTGTGTTTACCCAGCATGCCCCGCGCCAGGTCTCCTCTGTGGGTGGAGCGCGGAGGGCGGAGGTTGGCCATGGCGTCCGCAGGGAGCGGAGAACCTGTCAGGCCCCTTCTGGGCCAGCAGCGGCTTTGCCAGTCAGTGATTCCCTCCTTTGCAGTTGATTTCTTCACAGTAATGTCCACAAGGTGATCTACGAGAGGTGAGAGTAAAGATAAGAACTATTTATTTCAGCTCCCTTAAAGGAGACAGGATAGGACTGGTTCGTCATGGAAGGTAGGGTCATTACCAGCGTTCTGACCCTTGACTTTGATGAGGCACAGGTACCTTGAAACTTATTTTGCTGAAAGTACTGGAATAAATTATATCTTTTGCAAGGAAATATTGCTCAGAATTTTTTTTTTTTTTTTTTTTTTTTTGTGGAACAGGGATCAAACTCGGGCCTGTCTGCTTTTAAAGTACGTGCGGTAAAGGTACTTGAACTAAATCCCCAGCCAAAATTCTTGTAAAAATTACTGTTTTCTCATTAGTCGTGTTTATTTTTCCTTAATATGGGTTCAGGAGTATGTGTATAAAGTCTTTGGTCCAGTAGATACTGCGTGTTGGGTGCTTCCATTTTGTCGTGCACCTTGTTAAACATTTCATGCACCTCAATTCCTTTTGATTCTTGCAACATTTCTGAAAAGTTGGGCCAGACCTTCATGTTATGGACACAGAAATTGAGGTTTGGGTCTGGGGATTTAGCTTAGTGGTTCTGGCATCTGCCTGGCCAGCACAAGGTCCTGGGTTCGATTCCTGGTACCACATACCATAATGCCTGGCGTGGTGACTCACGCCTGTAATCCTAGCATTCGGGAGGCAGAGGCAGGAGGATTGTTTGCACTGAGTTTGAGGTCAGCCTAGGCTACATGGTGAGCTCAGGGCCAGCCTGAACTACAAAGCGAGACCCTGAAAACTAAAACAAACTAAAACAAAAAGGAACATTAAAACAAAAAGAAAAATGAAACTGGGGCTTGGATATGGCTTGTTGAAAGCTCATAGCTAAGCACTACCTTGTTTACTAATTTAACCTATTATGACATAACCTGTTTGCTTAACTTTCTTTTGCTGAGGGATTTTCTATCAGACAAACAAGCCTTTTGAATTAAAAAAAAATAGCTGTTAGGTACTTTTGAGATCTTAAATTTTCTGTTATTCTTTTCAGAATTGTAACTCATTTATCTTTGTATAAATGTAAACTATCTTGAATTTTGGACTGTGATAATACAGTGTAATGTCATGTCGTTGGATTTTTTGTTTAGAAAAAAGATTTTGAGGAAAATGTAAGGCTTTCTTTACATGGTAATACATAAAAAGGCAAATAATAATGTTAGTTTTTTACTAGATAATTAAAAAGTATCTCCATGGAGATATTTATTTTATTCCTAGAGATGTGAGTAAACTACTAACAATTGAGCTTTAAACCATAGGTGGCTAAACATAACTCAGTAACTGAAATAATTGAACTAATGGCCTTTTTTGTCATTAATGACAATGCCATTAGCTAGCATTGTATTTTTCAGATACTTCTACACATTTAGTTTGCTGATTTGCCTCAGCTTTTCTGTAGCACCAGCAAGGATACAAATTATTCTGTGCTGCATCCTCTTTTATGAGTGAACAAATGAAAGCAGTTAGTTAATAAGTCAAGTTTGCAGTAAAATTAAGAACAAAAAAAACTTCTTCCTGTATTCTTCGTGCCTCCTAGGAAAACAGACGAAAAGTTGAATACAATTTTTCCACAAGTACTCATGTTGAAATTCTTCCTACTAGGATGATTCTTCCTTTCTTGTGCCATTTAATTTATTTCATTAAAACCATGAGGAAAATGCATCATATAGGTGTGAAGGGAGGGTGCATGTCACATGCTTGGGCTGGTGTGCAGTCTCACACATACGTGTGGATATCTTCACCTAAAACATTACTTTCTGCCACAGGGACTTTCATGACCCAGATATTCAACATTATGTGTCCTGAGGCCCATCAGACAGTGTTTGAAAGACAGAAGGACACCAAAGATAAGAAGTATATTTGGTGAAAGGTAGATGTAATTGACTTTAGTACCATTTTTCCTCCCATTTAGCAAGAGTTAGCAGTCACTAAACTGTGCTCTGTAATATGTCTGCTTCCTGCCTCCTTGGGACATTTGTGTGTTGTTATGAATGGTGGAAACACTTCCACTTGGTGTGTCCTCAAATTATGACGTCCAGGTATTAAGAATGGAGATTAAAACTGACCCACTGTTTTAATTTCTTCTGAAGGGGTCACTGCTCAGTTTGAGATTTATATGCTTTCAGTAACCTTTTAATAACACTTTATAAAAAGTGAAACACTTTTGAAAAGATTAAAATACTGAGAGTTTTATTTGTGTTTATTTTGGTGTCGAGCTTTGAACCCAAACCTTTGCTTGTGCTAACCCTGTGCTCTACCACAGAGATAAACTCCTAACCTCAAATGCTGAGATTTAAAAAAACTAATTTTTTAGACTTAAAAAAATAAATATCTGTTTATAACTGACATTTTAAGAGCAGAAAGAGAATGATTAAAAAAACTGCAAAAATTTTTGAGATAAAAATTATTCTCAAAGTGGCCAAATTTACTTTTGAACCATTGTGTGTTGAATGAATAAAACAGACATGAGTGCATGAGGTTGTTCCTAGCCAGAAACTGGTGGTATTCTGGAGAAGTGAGATGCTAAATTATTATGCAGCCTCTCTCTGTTAAAATTATGTCAGTTTATCTTTTAATTTATGGAAATGTTCAGAAGTCATCCATCCCTAAATTTCTGATATATGTTCATTTTCCAGTGGACTATTATTAAATGTTAGATATTATTCAATTGATGTTTCCTTAAATTCTTAAAAAATGTAACATGTGACTCTTGGTTGTTAGGTTATTAATCAGTATTAGTATTCAGTTTATTTTGTGTTTTTAAACAATATATATTATATATTTACTATATAATTCAGGCTGGTGTTGAACTCATGATATAATTCCAGCTAACCTAAAACTCAGCCTTCTGAGAGCTGGGATTACAGGAGTACACCACTGCCTTTGGATAATAACCCAGTATTTTTTTTTTTTTTTAAATTTCAGTTTAAGAAGAAAAGTAGCTGGGCCTGGTGGCTCACACTTATAATCCCAGCAACTCAGGAGGCAGAGGCAGGAAAACTGCTGAGTTTAAGGCTTGCCTGTCCTACATAGTGAGCTTAGGGCCAGCCTGAGTTACAAAGCCAGACCCTATCTCAAAGAAAAAAAAAAGCAAAGAAAAAAAGCAAAGAAACATTGATAAGACTCCTTTAAAAATGGAAAAAAAAAATTTAACCGGGAGACAGAATTTTCGTGATTATTTTTGTAGCATCATAACACTCTTATGAAAATTGACTATCCGTTTTATATCTGAGAAATCAAATATTTGATGTAAAACATCTGCAGAAAATAGTCATCTTTGAATATCTCTACTTGCTTGTTTTGATTTAGGAGTTGTTTTATCACAGTCAGGCTTTTGTAAGCAGAATACAATAGACATGGCAAGTTACCCAATAAACATTTCTCACTGGTCAAGGCCAAGGAAATGTGCTGTCTGCTGAGGCCTCACTTCCTGCTCATTGATGGCCTCTGTGTCTTCCCTTGGCAGAGGGGCGAGGGTACCTTCTGAGTTCTCAGTTATAAGGACACTAATTGTGTTCCTGAAAGTTCAAGCCTGATAACCTAATTAGCTTCCCTCAAGGCCCCTCCTCCCAATGCTGTGGGCCTGGGGGTTAAGCAAAACTACATCCAGGGGTTGGAGAGGAACACAAAATTCAGATTGTAACAGGGGAAATCTTGTTCTTTTGCACGTGGGAAGTAATTAATTTTTTTTAGAAGTGGCCTTTTTTGAGTATGGATTCATCTCCTTGTAGATGCTTTTCTTTCTTTTGGGGTGCGTCCTGAGAACTGAACCTATGGCCTTTACTACCCATTTTAAATTTTGAATCAGATTTTAGCTAAATCACTAAAATTTCTCAGACTGGGCTAGAATTTTGTATCTTCCTTCCTCAGCCACACAGAGTACTGAGTTTACAGCCATGTATGGTCAGGCCAACTTCTGCATAGGATTTTATAGAGGAGAAGCTATTGGTAGCTTTAACAGTTAAACCACTTAATCCTTCACCTACTGAAAATGAAAGTGAGAAAATAAAACAGCTTTGGGTAAGATATTCAGAAGTCATTATGGATTTCTAGTCAGAATCTTTCTTCTTGTTCTTAACATTGAATGTCTATTTTTCTGCTTACATACATTTTAAATTTACTTCTCAAAACACTCGTAAGAACTAAGAAAAGATCTAAAATTGTACACATAAGAAAATTACATTATTTAAAATGGAGTAGAGTGTGGAGGCCCAATCGAAAGCACAGTCTATCAATCTTAGCTTATTGCAACTTCTTTTCAACATTGAATAATTACAGATAGACCTTTTGTATGATTTATAAAAGTGTAGTTTACCCTCTGACTAGCTTAATCTCTTTCATAACAGTAGTAGTATCCAAGATAGCAAGTAAATTTAAGTCACAGAATCTGTTATGGTCTTTGGAATTATATGATGCCAATGAAATATTAAAGACTAAATAAACTAAAATTTGGTATTTACCATTTCATAACATAGACTAGCAGATTTTTTTTTTTTTTTTTTTGAGACAGGGTCTCGCTTTGTAGTTCAGGCTGGCCCTGAGCTCACTATGTAGCCCAGGCAAGCCTGGAACTCAGCAATCCTCCTGCCTCTGCCTCCCAAGTGCTGGGATTACAGGCATGAGCCACCGCGCCCAGTTAGACTAGCAGATTTTAGGGAAAACATGGCCTTAAGTTGTTTAAACCCCAATGTAGAAATTACTTTAAATTTGAATTGTTAGAATTTCCATCAACAAAAGGTGCAATGTAGTGTAATTATTGGAGTGGACACCCATGTTTGTGAAATAATCCTGAAAAGAGAAATTGCCTCCAAATTTTATGATAGTTGTGAAAAATGATACTGTAAAATCATTTTATACCTTTCATCTTTTTCCCAAACTGTACTGACATAAATTATAATCAGTTGTTAATGTTCTTTTTTATGTAATAAGACACTAATCCTTTAGTTATTTGAAGAGCATATACTTTCATTTATTTTTTTATTTTTTTAAATTTTTTGTGGTAAGGGCGATTGAACTCAGGCCCTTGTGCTTCCAAGGTAGACATGATACCACTTCAGCTAAATCCCTGGCCCAAGCGTATATTTTTTTTTTTTTTTTTGAGACAGGGTCTCGCTTTGTAGTTCAGGCTGACCCTGAGCTCACTATGTAGCCCAGGCAAACCTTGAACTCAGCAATCTTCCTGCCTCTGCCTCTTGAGTGCTGGGATTACTGGAGTGAGCCACCACGCCCAGCACTGTGGTATGTGGTGTTGATGGCTGGTGGGCGTGAGTCATCACGCCCAGCATTGTTTGTAGTTACCAGGATCAAACTCAGGACCTTGCCCTTGCGAGGCAGGCGCTGGAACCTCTGAGCTAAATCTCAGGCCCCCAAGCGTATACTTTTAATGGACATTTTTTTTCCTTAAGATTTTTCTTAGTTGTGATCATAAAAGCTATAAAGTTTACAGTCACAGTACATGGGGCTAGATGGTGGTGCCTCAACCCTGAAAAAGGCATAGAAAGATGTAGCAACCACAGCCCCTTTAAGACTGAATAGCTGAAACCTAATGTGAAATTAAAGTATAAAAGTGAGAAAAATTCAAAGTGCTGGAATTGATGGATAAGGCAGTACTGCACAGACTGGGTCGCACCTTGACTTCCAGCGCGTCTCTCAGGGAAGTGGTGTTTTCTTTGTTGAGCCAGAGCACTTGCCCTTCCCCTCTCCTCATGAGGACACACCCAGGTTCCCTCAAGTTTTGTGCAGGCTTGGTGAATGATCATTTCAGTGTTTCCTTGTTTCTGAGCTTGGAGACAACAGGAAGTAAGCCTGAGTCCTTTGTAGTTTTAGGAGAAGCACTTTGAAGGATTTGGGTTACAGAGAAATGCATAGACTTTGACGTTTATGTTTCTATCTAGAACCAGAATTTCTATATGTGGAGATCATTCTGCCACGAGCCAGTGCTTTTGCTTTTAATATTTTGTTAAATTTTAGGTATGTGCCAAGATTTGTGGGTCACAGCATGGGTACCAGCAATCAGAGAGGTGTTTAAACATACAAAACATGCCTTTAGGTTTGCAGCCCTGTGGTTCTCTTTGCCACCCTGAGAGTTCTGTTGAGGGTCTGTCATTTTTAATCAGCGAAGAGTGCATGTGATCAGTGTATCTGATAAACTTGTCAATGCCTCCTTAAAGCTGGGTCCCCGACCTGTTCAATTCAGACCCCCCTGCTTCATTTCAAGTATCATCTTGATAAGACAGCGCTGTGTCACAGGCAGCTGTGTATAGCCAGCTCAGTCTACAACTAATTTGTGCAGGAAAAAATTAAATCAGGAGGTAAATTATTTCATGATTGCTCATTCCCAACAGAGTTGGGCATCATTCTGAAGAAAATATCAAATAATTGGTTTCAGGCCGTGTCAGACACATGCAATTCCCTTCTCTAATGGCTGTGTGTGGTAGCACCAGGCCTCAGGGGTCAGCAAAGAACTGGAAATAGCTTAGTGCCAGGCACGGCAATGGAGAGACGGAGCACACAGGAAATGAAGTGGCAATAAGTGCAACCCATAGGGGAAATGTGCTTCACTTGGAGTTTAATATATCGGTTCAGAATCTGGCAGGAAGCCATGCAACAATTGTTTACCTTTTTGTCAGCATCTACATCTGTTCTGTTTTGTAAACAGCACTTAACTCTCAGTCAGTAAATGCCGGAATTAATAACAACTGTTAAGGGATTTCCTACCCCCCCTTTCCTTTTTTTTTTTATATTCTATAACAAATGTACGCTACAAACGATGTTTGCCTTAGACTAACAAGAAACAGACATTAACAGGGTCAAAGGGATTTGGTTGGGGACATTTTATAGCTTCTTAGGTCTACAGTAATTATATCTGTGTGATCTGAATGTATTTTGTAACCTATCCAAATTAAACTGTTAAAAAATGCTAGCACACAGTAATGAAGATGAGTTTTTATAATTATCTTAAGTACTGTGTATAGAAAACTGCTGGCACTGTTTGTAATACATTAGTTCTGTTCAGTATTGTGTATTACAGCTGCTATACAGAAATATTAAGTTGCCTTTTGAAGCTTTAAGAAATTGGTGATTTTATCCATGAGTAATAATTATTTAAAACTTGCTTTTCATTATAAACACACACATACACACACACACACACTTTATTGAGGCATAAAAACAGGTTGCTCTGTGACTGGTACCTATACAACTAAGTATATTATCAGTAAATGCAAAAGAATGAATAGCATTGCTTTTTTTTTTTTTTCTGGTACCAGAAATTGAACCTGGGACCTTGCACTTGCCAGGCAGGTGCTGCACCACTGAGCTAAATCCCCAGCCCATGAATAGCATCCCTTTTAAATCCACTGTTTTCATGAAAGACCAAATAGATGAATGGTGTGATAAATACAAGATTGTTATAATTGTTATGGACTCACTTAAAAGTGACTGTAACCAAGATCAGAGATGTTATGGCTGACAGAATTTCTACATTCATTGCTTGGTGCTCTGTTTTGGAATTTTACTTCTTAAAATTTTTATTCACAGTTGCTAAGTTGTTTTTGTTTTTACTAAACTACTTCATATCTGATTTAACACAAGTGACTTGGGTTTCATTCTCTTTATGTGTATGATAAAAATTACTTTTAGGGTTTTCTTTTTCATTTTTTTCAAATGTGTGACTTTTTTGACATAAATGACAAATAAAATTTGGAAATTTGATTGGGTCACTGGGTCAGGATATGCATTCTTTCTATGTGTCTCAGGGTTTGGTATATAGTTTTCATTTTTCTTAATTTGACAATTAAACTCAAGGCCTCGCGATGATGTAACACCAAACCAGATCCTCTACTTTGTCAATCATTGTAACAATTATTTTCCTGTTTTATTTACTTAAATTATTTTAGCTTTCTTTTTTAATGTAATCTGTCATTATTTTGTAAAATAAATTTAATTAGAGATAAGAATTTGAGAATTTGGAAAATGGTCCTTTTACTCCTATGAAGACTACGGAGTATTTTGCCTTCATTTTTGTTCTAGACAGTTTTAATTTATTTGGACTTCTGTCACTGTGTATATTAATTATTGTATGATAATATGCACACAACCAGAAATTCTACACATACTGTATTTATTATCATCAGGAAGGTCTAGATTTTGAGTCTTTTATCATTGTAAGAATCACAAAGCATTTTATATAAATCTGTACTTCAGATTTCATGTTTGTACTGCTTTACTGAAAGAAATGTAAAGATTTTCCAGTCCAGAGTCTAGGCAGTTTCCGTCCTTCATGTATATGTTTATCCAAGGATAGAGGGCCCACTTTATTACCAGTTTCCATGATGACATTTGTGTGACTCAGTAAGAATGAAATGGTATCTTTCACTTTATATCTATCATGTAAATATGAAGAAGTAAATGTAATACAAGTTTTTTCTCCAGTATAGAATATGCTATGGAAAACAGTGGACAAAGCTTAGAAGCCAACTTTAACCTCTCGTGATTTGTTCCATTACCAAGGACAAAATGGCCAAATGATATCAAATATCTCTCTACAAATTATAATTAGGAAAGAATGTAGCCTGCAATGCTTGTGTTTTGCCTTTTTAACATGTTTGATAGAAATCAAAATTTCACCTTTGTTAAATATTTTAAATGAAACGAATCATTTACTATCCAAGTTTAAAACTATTAGGCTCAAAATTTTTATACACAGGTTAAAGTGTTCAGTTTCACTGTTTTTGAAATAGTCAAAGTGGCTTTCTTGCATTTATATTAGCGATAAAGTTAACTATCTAACAGGGCCTTAAAAAATGGGAGCGCTTAACAGTGTCTATCTTGACAGACTTTGTAAGGCATTCATGGTAGGGAGATATTGCCTATGGATCATTAGCCAACTTTTAAAGGCTGATTGTTAAAAGTAGCCCTTTATTGTATTAGGTGAAGGTAATAATCATTCCTCAGACGAAGGAAAAATTAAGTACTAATTAGCAGGTTATGAAGTGTGCAATAGTAGATAGAGCATAAGGAGTATTTTGCCATTGATGGCAAATGCTTCCTGCGGACAAAAGAGTCAACAAATTGGTTGCAGATTGCTCACTGTAGTTTTCACTTTTCCCCAGTAATGTTAAACAACACAAGGTTGAATTACGCAGCATCAGAGCAAAAGTTTTTGTGATGAAATCTTAACTTGTAAGAAAATATTAGAATTTCCTGGTAAAATTATTTAGAACTTATATTATGTGTGTAGTATATTTGTCATCAACTGGCTGTTTTCTTGAAAGGACTTGAGTCTTCATTAAATTGTAGTCTTCCTTTTTTTATTTCCTGGTTTTCCCTGTTTTATTGTTGGTTTTGTTTGGGAGATGGAACCTGAGGGCTTCACACTGAGCTGTATTACCCAACTTCCCTCTTTTTCACTTTGAAAGGAAGATAGATGTGATTATCTTTTTACCAGTTTTAAAAAGAATTTGACTAATTCACTTTCACATCATAAAATAAAAGTTGTACAGTGATTATATTTTTACAACTTGAAAAATGTAATCTTTATTGATGAAATGTTGGAGCTGACATTTTATGCTTAGTTATGTATGTGATAATTTTGATTTGGTCTTGGAAATAGGTGTTTAAATTGATAGCTCCATGAGAAAAAGGGATGTATATGGAGAATAGCTTCTTAAAACATCTCACAGACAGAATCCCACTTATCAAATTTGATTTATAATAGACCTAAGATTTCTAATAAAACAGCCTTTGCCAATAAAGATTGATAATTTGTCCTAGAAAGAACAGATTTATACTTTTTAAATAGCAGTTAAAGTTTATACACACTAACATCAAATATAGCTTTCATATTGGATCACTCACAAAAATAAGATTATCAAATATCAATTTGGGATCACACACACTACTTTGGGATAAAAACCCAGGAACACAGGCCTGTCCTCCAACTTATCATAAGCCCTTTGAAGCCTTCCAGCTCTAAGTGAATTCCAAGCATGTTGGTCCCATTCACTTTGGTGAAGTTAGAAATCTTGCTAAAAAAAAAAAAATCTATAAATCTATAAATAGTTGTTTCCCCCCCCACCACCCTATACTGGGTATTGAAAATAAGGCCTTCTCACTGTGCTATATCCTCAGCTCTTTCTACTTTTATGTAATTATGTAGACAGAATCTTACCAGGTTATCCAGGGTGGGCTTGAACTTATAATCTTTCTGCCTCAGCTTCCTCCAGCACTGGAATTATGGATGTGCACAATGAAGCCCAGTTTAAATGGCTGCTTTCAGGTCCTCTTGCTTCATGTGTGTGAGGGAAGACTCAGCTGATGATCACAGAGGGGATTTATAGTATACTCTGCAGTGTGTGGTCTGTGGTCTGTTCTCTTACCTGAGAGAAGACTCATAGTACAACCTTATACCTTGTACAAAATTCCCATTTATTGCTTCTGTTATTTCTTCTTTTGTGTCACTTGTAACCAGAAATCTTGGAGAAACATGATTCTGTTGATGAATGATTTATTTAGGGTATCGTGTGTGTGTGTGTGTGTGTGTGTGTGTGTGTCTGGTGCTGTGTCTCAAACCCAGGCCCTGCCATGTGATAGGCCTGTGCTTTACTACTGAGCTACACTCAAGTTTATTTAATGTATTTGAAGCCTCTAATAATGTTTTGTTCATGTGCTTTGTTGAAGATACAGTGATTTACAAGCTAAACTGATGGGACCCTTTCTCTAGTAGGGCCCTTTGCATTTTAGCTACATTCCTGAAATCATGTTCCTTGATACACAGGCTGCCATGGTGTCTTCAGCTTCATGCTTTTGTAGTCCCCTGCCACTCTGAGCAGAAGGTTTACAGGTTGATGGTGGAGCTCAGTGGTACAGTGGTGACCTGTCCTAGAGTCCCTGGATGTGATCCCTAGCACCACAAAGGAAAGAAATCTGACTCCGGGTACCCTGCTCTGCTTTCAAGAAGATACTAGAATTTGAAAAGCACACAGTGGGTGCTTCCTCCATTGGTTGAGACCTATATTTGCTTTCCAAGTGGCAGAACTTTTCTTCTGAATCCTTAGGAGAATTGAGAAATGTTCTTGAATTGTTTTTCTTTAAAGATAAACAAAAGGGGGCTGGAGGGTTAGCTCAGTGGTTCCGGC